>DWOQ01000543.1:0-11098 GCA_018251115.1 Codatractus alcaeus
TTGGATATCAAAAACTTTACTTTTAACAAACTAATCCAAAGTCAATCTGTCATACCAAAGTCATTTCTATAAATTATTATTCACACAGCGGTGAATGAAATTATCGTGATGAACTGGCCATTTTTTTTTAATTTTTTTAAAGATATGTGAAGTCTCCAAATCTGCACCGTACGTAGCGTGATGGAATTGCTAGCTTTTTTTACCCTAAAATACCAGTGCATTGAGTGTAGTGTAGTGAGACAAAAGTATAGAAAATTACTGAACACCTTTTGTTTTTGTAAGTTATGAATACTATAGTAATATATTAGTCACAAATATTATATATTAATGAATTTTTGATTTTGGATCTAAAATTTCCCTTTGGTGCTGATAGCCTTAAAAATTCGACCTCTCTAACGGGAGGTTTAAGGTTTAAATCCTAAGCACGTACCGCTAATTTTTCGAAATTATGTGCGTATTACAAATTAATGAGCACTTGCTTAGTGGTGAAGGAACACATCGTGAGGAAACCTACACGCCTATAAGTTAAAAAACGTTCTTAAAGGTGTGTGAAGTCTACCAATCCGCATTTGGCTAGCGTGGTAGACTATAGCCTAAATCCTTCTCACTCTGCGAGGAGACCTATGCCCAGCACTGGCACAAAAGTGGTTGTTGATGATGATGTTACAGATTATCGATTTCTGATATATCGATTCATGTTCGACTTCGAGAGCACAGAAATTAGCTTCTAAAGTTTGCATGAACATGAACATTATTTTGCATGAACATGAAACGTTGAAATTTTTGATTATGTAGATATAACTACGAAATAAGTATGCAGGAGTATACACAACCAAACCTTCGTCAATATGATAAACTACCGGATAAACACATCGAATTCTAATAGGGGAGACTTGTACTCTTAGGGGATAATGTGTTCTGACCACACAAATATTTTCCGAGCAACTATCTGTTTAGAAAGGACACGCGAAACACCAACAACAGACTTATCTATTTTACTTGTAAAACTGAGGACATTATTTAAAACTTTCATAAGTTCTCGCACAAACTTGAACAGCTTTGAACCGTAAGCACACATACTGAATTACTTCTAGCAAAGTAATAACCATATTGTAAGTTTCTTTAAGCGGTGTTTGGGCGCAGTTCGCTCTCGGTGCATCGCTATGAATATTCACGAGGTCGGAGTTTGAACGTGTACTTTCGTATTTCAACGCAATTAAAAATATCTACATATGTATAAACATAAATACGATAGTAAAAACTTTAGTTTATTAGCACTTCGTTTCTTAAATTGGGATAATTGGCAAGACGGTGAAGTCATTCAAAATGTTCGAAGCAAATCTTTCTCGGTGACAAGATACCATCTTGTTTCTGCTAAAAGACAGACTTACATTCTATGTTGCCCTGGTATTATGGTTTGCAATTTTAACTTGTTTTACACTTTTGGCAATGTTTGGAAACTTCATAAAATTAAGTTATTTAAATGACATCAATCTTAATTTCCTTTTCGATAACAACCACATTACAAGTTCGTCATGTAAAGACACGAAATTAATGCGTACCTATCATACTTGTTTATTTCTTATAAGAATTTTATATCGCTACGCTACATTACCTTTGAAAAGGGTCTTTTTGATTGATCTCGTCGGAGTTGTCCGGAAGTATTTATATAAAGTAAACGCTTCTGCCCATATCCTATGATTTTTTTTATCTTCCTCAAAATAAAATAAACACATTATTAGTATATATTTATAATGATTTTGTCTTCATTAACAAAAGCAACATTATCATAATAAAGACTTCCCCATACAAGTTGTCTTCAAAAAGCTTATCTTTCCTTAAGAACGTTCCAAGCAAACTCCCATCTCAGTGCACCGCGCTGTTATGAATATTCAGGCTGGTGCGAACGTGAACACGCATAGATTGCTCTCAATAGCGCGAACTATCCTGACGTTTTACACCGGCATCAATTTCGCAGACTTATTAGCATAAAGCGACTTGACGCGTAAATTATGAAGGGCGGCCCTACAGAATATAACGTCGTGGATTTTGAGGCTAAATTACTGCTGAAATATGTATAATTTAGGTGTATTTCAATACATTTATCACTACCATTACTTACGATGATACATATGTAAAAAAACACTTTATATTCTGATGTGTGGTGTTCAATATTGTTTAATATTAAAACAGTAAAATGGCAAAGGTATGTGTATTGTAATTCTGTACAAAGTTTTTTAACATAAGATGGTTAGCCTGGTTCAGTAAGAAGTAGAAGTTATATAACATTTAATTACTCAATAAAATTAAATTACGTATCCTCCCAAAACACGTTATTATCAATTATCAAGTTGTATTGTTTGTGGCGTTACAGTACTATGAAAGTGAAATATGTTTGTTTTAAAGCCGCTTATATGGCTATATATCTTAGATAATGTAAAGTAAAATACATTAAACAATAACGCCAATAAAAGGTTTTTACATATCATGAAAATAAAGTACATTCGTCTAACAATCACACAGAACGTTTTCAAATCCCGCACACATTTTCCTACACAAAAAATACCATTCGCCTTTGATGTTCTATCAAGCCCATGGTTGTAAGCTATGGGCCAACATCGCAGCCCACGGTCCGCAATAACAAACGAATATTTTAACTGCAAACAATGGCTCTCGTGAGCCCCTTTGTGTTATACATCTCGCAAAAGGTTAAATTAGTCGGACGAGCGCCGCTCGAGTAATTACATCTGTATGAATAATATAAGAGTCCACTTTGTTCTTTGTTACACCACTTCTTCTAATCATATTGTCAGGTACCAGTTTTGTTTTTAAAGACATTAAAAATGATCGACTCAATTCGCAACATGCAGTTCAATAAAATTACACTGAAGCGATTTTGATACCTTCTTAGGGAATCATCCTTGAAGTGTACTCCACAATTTACATTCAGGACTCAATTTACGAAAATGTCGGTAAAATTACATAGAGACAAATATTGAACCTCTTCTTTTACGATGTTTGTTAAAGAGGAGTATACGAGGAGGCATTTTTCGTAAGATATTATTCCACATGGCGAAATTGGATAACTTAATTCAGGAAACACAATCGTAGCGTTATTAATTCACAATAAAGCTGCTACACAATATACAATTATTTAAATCTTAATAAAAGTGAGACTAACTCTTGTTAGATTATAAAAATATGATATAACTTCAGTATAGAAACAAATGAACTATTTTACGCATCAATCTACTTTAGTATAATATGAAAACAACATTAACTAATACATGTTATCAAACGATTATAATTACCTTTGATACGTTTGATATAATATTGTTAAGGACCTGTTTATTGGTTAAATCGATAATATCTGTAATATACAGTGTTCCGGCGCGAGAACAGTGTGCAGCAAAGCGGATGTAATAACCGTCTCTCGTATGATAATCAAATCAAGGCACCCGAGAGCATTGCGTAATATGCCTTTGGGTCTTATGAGAATTTTCAATTGAATATCTTATAATATAATATACAATATTCTTGTTATTTTACTTCCTTATACATGCGACAGATATTTTATCATTTAGCTTCTCGAACGTGATTCTTTAGTTAGGTGGATTTGTAATTGTTTTAATACATAATTCACCTCACAAGAGAATTATCAATTTAAAAATCATTCGCAATGTCGTTTAACAATTTTATCTTTAAATGGTTTATAATATTAATGCTTCAGTGTTTTTTTTTTCCACATACAGCCCTTCGATAAATGCTACATTGGCGCAACGGCGGAGTTGGACGAAGAACGCGTTTTCTGCGGCCAAATGGCAGCCATCTACCTTTTCGGCGAGGCGCTTACCACACACCAGATCTGCGCCATGCACCGACTTGGCCCCGGATATAAGGTATGTTATATGCACCTCTAGAATTTATTAAAAAGTGATTAGCGTCTCGAAAACAAATCACTTAATCGATAATTATACAATCTTTTTTTATATGGATTTTGAATGTTTTTGAAGCATATTTGTGTAATTTCATGTTTTCTTCAATTCCTTACTTATCAAATGTAAATGTTTGTTTCCTGCTACCTATATGGACACAGAGTCAGTTCCGTTTCGACAACGAATGCAACATCAGTTTGCCGGAGAACCACAAAAGGGTGAGCGAGACGGCCGCTCCCAAGCTTGCCGCTGACATCCCCCCTCCGCCCGATACCGAGCCCGATCCTCAACCCCCCGAACCCGAAAGCCAATCCCCAGACGTAGCTTCGCACGAGGAGAACCAGGCGGCAGGGCCGAGCGATGCTTGCGTAGTAGTGGCGGAGGACGCGACGCCGCGCGGGCGCCGGCTGGCCGACGAGGCGCGCGAAGTGGCCGCCGCGCATGCGTCGCTGCTCGTAGATATCGAAGCATGCAAGCGTGTAAGCATGCCGCGCCGCTCGCTCTATACATAGTTCATGTTCGTTTGTCTAGCTTTAGATGTAGATTTATGGAAACCGATCGCTCGTCCCGACCGACACGTTCGCCCGTGAGGTGCAAGTTTGCAAATGGCTTTGTTTGCCTCGATTTGTCGTATATCGTGCGAGCCACACAGATAGTTCTGTTACCGTGTAATCCCTTTTGATTTACGCGCGTTCGGTCCGAAGCGATCGGTTTCCGCGCTCCAGCACAATGGCGTTATGTGTTAACACTTGGTATAATCCATTTGCTATTGTCCGTGTGTGGTGCCAGGGTCAGTTCAGGTTCGACGCGGAGTGTCGCGTGCCGCTGCCGGCCGCCGAGGTCCGCGTGGACCGCTTCGGGGACCTCGTGCACGACCCGACGCAGAACGTCCACGACGTAAGGGGATCGGTTGCGAATGTTCACTCATTGGGATGTAGTATTGGTTGGAAACTACATTATTCTCTGTATACAGACTCTTACTATCGGGCGGTGAAAGACTGATGTCACTTAACGTGCACGTGATTGATCTGCATGCGAAAGGTTTACTCAAAGTACATTACATACACTAAAGTATTTTAATAACAATTAACCACTCGAATAAATGAGTTTTCCATTTCTGTAAATTTGTGGCATTAAAAACGCAAAGGGTTTTCAAAGACAACAAAAGGCAACTTAATTTCTTTGAAGTTAATCTCACTGAAGCTCGGCGATTCTCTGTAAATTGCTTCAAACGATCTATCTCATTCAGACTAGGATCTCGAGATTGTTTCAAAGCTTTCACCGTAATTGGTCCATTTTTAAACGCGAAATAAGTATAAAATATACAAATTTATTTCAGCAAATATTCAGATGTAGTTTCAAACTTAAAATATCCCATCAAGATATAGATAACCAACTTAAGAAGGAAGACGCATCGTTTCTAACCTAATTTGTTGAACGAGGGTTACATGAACCCATTTATCTTAAAAGCGCTTACAAGCATCTTTAAAACGGCTCCAGTTGTTTCAAAAGTTATTTATTGTCTTCAAAGTGTGCAAGTTTTAGCAACGTTACTCAACTTCGTTGTACCTAAATAAATAATGGGGTGTCCGCCAGGGAAGGCCTTTGGACCGCCGTTGTTAACACAACGGGAGTTAGCGGTAACATTGTTGTAGTGAAATTAAATTAATTATTCACCAAACGGAAAACGAATAAATTTAGAAATTATTAGTCGTATAAATCAAATGAAGTTACCCTTAGTTATGGTGATTTAATTTGATTTAGTACACGTTTATCATAATTACTTAACTATCCGATTGTCTACAAATGTAATGATCTCGTTATTTTATCGCTCTGTTTCCCCTTATATAACAACGAAATTAGCAATTTCCAAACTCTACAAGTAAATCAATAATCGTTATTAAAAAAATGTAATTATGAAATAAAAATGTATCTAGACGCCTGAGTAACGCTGCGTGTATTCTTGCCATCACGAAGATTTCATTTAGTACCAATGCTATTCGTTTTCACATAATGAGTAATCTAATGTCTTGTCACCTCATAACAATCTGGCGCATCGATATTCTGTAACATTAACAAAATGAAACTATTTTTGAAATTTCTGTAACATTTATCTAGATAAAAAATATATGTTAAAACCATTTCCTATAGGAGCTATTTTTCTACCACGTCATAGCTGTGTTCCAGTTAAATGATAGTATATATAACTTAACGATTATTCTCCATCGGAACGCACGTCATCCCGCCTGCCTCATTCCGCGAGTAGCGATGCATAATTACAGAACGTCCGCAGAGACTAATGCTTTTCCGCGGAAGTGCTTGTCCCCGTTGCTTCCTACTCGTGTTCTCTATCGCTCCAGTTTAGAATTCTAAATATGTCGTGCTTTCCAGAAATATTAAAATGCATTACTGATGCGGAGTAGAGACTTGCCTAGTGCAAAAATACAATGAATATATATTTTTTTATGCATTAACGATGATCTATAAACATGGTCCTAACTTGAGAGAATTACATATATTTTATAATGCAAAACACCATCTTCGTAATATAGATAAAGGTTGTATAAAATTATTAATGAAGTGAAGTGTACTATCTTCGCAAAATCGCAGTTAAAAACAAAATAAATGTATCTTATAATTTATGGAAAATATTGATATTTAAATTCAATTATACACCATGGCTGCACAATTATCAAATAACGTTAGCGTAAAAATCGACTACCCTTCTTCTTTTTTTTGTACACGCCTCCCCAATGGGAGGTCTGTTTGAGGCCTCAGAGAAAGCTTATATATTCACAACGAATCCTCAGACGAGTACGACGAAACTTGCTGAGCCAACGGAAGCATCATAAAATATTTATATAATCATATCTTTGGCTCCCGAGACCCTCCTTTAGTGCACCTCGCTAATATTTTAACATCACTGACGACAAATAAAATTAGGTCAACATTTATTCTTTATAAAATATTCTGTTATAGTGAACTAGAGTTAAATTTAGATATTTAGAAGGTGGTAGAAATCTTCTACAAATTTTGCTACTCTCCGAAAACTGATATTTAAAAAAATAATTTAAACATAAAATTAAACGATTTTTGTGTGTTTGTTCGGTGTTTTTGGCCCGATCTTAATAAATGAATCCAACTCGCTCTTGACCGAGTTTTTAACCTTACATGGCCATGTGACGTTATTGCACAATATAAATATCGCTTTACTTAACAAGCTCAACGTACTAGGAATAAATAAACTTAAAAAGCTTATTTAGATAAACCGAGGGTAACGGAGTGCACTCTTCAGCTAAAAGGCTCCTTTGTACATTTTGCGAGTAAAACGACTGGCTCGACTTGAAAAATGTACGTCTTGAACGAAAACATGTAAAATATATTACATGTAAGACTGGAACACAAGCTTTAACGTAAATACTTTGTAATGGAGAGTAATATTATGCTTATTAATTTGATGTCGTATATTTTCTTCAAAATTGAATATGACATCTCTTTATATATAGTGGTTGGGTGGTTATAATTAAAACAAAATTTCATAATTCGTTGCAAAATATTGTTTTACGCTTTAAGCGTTTTAAAATAACAAAAGACAACACAAACTGAATATAGTTTTATTCGAAATTCATAACGAGCTCTTAAAATGCATGCTCTTTCTTTAAAATGTTTTTAAATATGTAAATAGTTCTTTCCGCCGAGCAGCTTACCTTGCCGGCGACCGCAAGATATTCCAACCGATTTGTAAAAGCGAATAAAACTGCCTTTTTGCTCGATAAACAACGAAACCCAAGTTATTCAGACTTTTAAAATAGACGTCTTCCGCTTTGTGTGTTGGAATTTAAGCGGAAATGGAAAATTATCAGCCTTTTGGTAAACCGAAAGTACGGAATGCTATTGTTGCTTTTATTACAAAAATCGCTCTACACAATCGTCTAGCTTTAAAATAGCTCATTCATATAACAATGAGGCTGACGAAAATATAGTAAAATGTGTAGGTTCTATAACACTCTTAAAACAATAGCCATGAGTAGCCATGCTCATATTTTTCTATATAAAAGGAAATAAATATTCTCCAATCCATTTTAAAAATTAAATTGTATTGAAAATTGACATCGTTATTCTTGCGTAAACACTATTCTGTCTCGCAAACATCACAAAGCAAGTTCTGTTTGAGCCAGATAGCGGATATTCAATCACTCAGTGGTCCCTCCCGCCGCACAAGCCAATATGTAGATATACATAAGTACGATGATTGGTCAGAATTCCTTATAGTATTGGGAACATACGCCTTTGTTTTTACGCAGAGTAACCATGCCTACTAGACAATAATATCTTACAGAATTTGTAATAAACATTTTAAATTATTCACGCACGTAGGAACTTAAAGTGCTTCTCAACAATTGTATTTACAAAAATTATTTCAAGTTCACCTGATATTCATTTACCCAACATAACCAAGTAATTTTAAGAAATGTGTTTGAAAAGGTACAAGCCTGCAAGGGGCCTTGTTTATACCATAGTACACTAGTTAGAAACGATATTTGTCGTATTTCGTACTTCGTAACCCGTATTTCGTAGTCGTTTATATTATTTAGAACGCCTATACTACCATTACTTGGAGACTACAATTAGATAATTCACCGAGTAAAAAAACGTAACTAGCAATCTTCATCAAAATTGTTACTGGTTTTCAAGAAACCAATTAAATATACATTAATATATGAAACTCGCCGGTCGCTGCAGTGGGAAGAGCTGACTATTATCTTGAGTAAAATATACTTCGCCTCTGTTAAAAAGAGGGATTGTGTTATTAAATTAGAACGATATCCGTTCGACTAGGCGTTTATTGACGTTTATTGTAAAATTCGCACAATTATACTCATCATACAATATAATATACTAAGCCATGGAATGTAAGGTATGGGTTTAAACAAATAATTAAGGCAACGAATCAGGTAAGTTTAGACCAAGTTAACTCACATTTATGGTATCAGTATACTCGGTATGTAGCGATTACCAACAGTAATATGTTATATTGGTATGACTATGGTAGTAGTAATCCGCATGTCATAGTTTCAGTAAATAATAGTTAGAAAAAAAAATATTATAATGTTTTTAAGAGTACTTAGGACCTATTAATGTAGGTTACGTCGACTACACTCGTCGTCTACGACTATGTCTTTCTATTTCCCAAATAAAACTAAGCGATACATAAATCATTTCATACACTACGTCGTGTACTTGGGAAACAGAAAGACAGGCAAGCCTATTCCATCCGTGACCAAGTTATTGTGGATGTTCCACTAAAAGTTTTGCAACCCAATAGTTATTGTGTTTGTTGTACTCAACATCATCCCCTCGTAACAGTGTTGTCTGTTACCCTAGCCCATAATTGAATCGTACAGACGAGCATAATTATATCGTACGTATGACGTATCGTATATGACCGCGTAACTTGATGCCTCTAGTTGCGAGTTAATTGGATGAAATGGGCTTGTATCGAAATGTTCTTGTTTATAGGTTTGATTTTATTTGACCTGAGTATTTTAGGAAGAATTTATATCGAATGTAATGTCGATGTAGATAGATATTTGATAATTTAGAAGTTATAATTATAGCGTAGTATTTAGTATGTTTGTTGTATTTGTATTTATAGTTTTGGTAAAATTGACCTAATCTATAGCGTTATAATAAGTATTTTTCTCTTTAATGTAACTAACTGGCTTGCTGTAGGCGCAGTCAATTTATGTTAACTGGACTTTCATTACATTTTGGGTGCAGTGGTGTTATTGGCTTGGCTTGTGTTCGAATATTTTGTGTGTAACATTGTTTGGTATATATCCATGGTATTTGTTTTTGATTATTTCTGATAAATTGTCTTTACTGCAGAATTGTCCTTGAATTACCCCTTTTTAAAACTTAAAAAAAAATGTTAAACGTTTATTCACTCATAATTTTATGTAAAATTATTTTACTACGCTGATAGTATAATATTATAATCTCCAAATATAAATTTAATTTAATTTTGCATTGTATTCAAATTCTTAATTTGATTTAAACACATACAAAAGAACTTGTTAATATTTATTGAATTTCTTAAAACGCAGGTTCTCTACGACGGAAAGTTATCGTCCGCCATTGTGTTCATGTACAACCCGGTGGCGACAGATGGCCAACTGTGTCTACAGTCGGCGCCCAAAGGGAACGTGTCGTACTTCGTTCACACGCCCCACGCCTTGATGCTACAGGTAAGCTCCTTAACTGTATGCTCGCCTGGTACTTGCAATGAGAACGTAAAGGGTTAAGTTGGAAAATGTAATTTGTTACGATGCCAATTGCTACAACAATTACATTAGAATGAGACGGAATACAAAATGAGGCACTTTTAACATTGTCCATATGATTTCTTTATGCATATAAAAACTATTATAGTGTGGAGCACACTGACGTAGAAAGAGAAACCTATACTGTCCCTATCCGTCCATATTTGTCTCTTTCTAATCCTCATCCGTCTCGTTTTCTCTCCCTTTACATTTTTTTAAAATTTGGGTCAAACCCCGATGTATACGGACTTACCTACTCACTGATTCCATACTAAACACGGCCTTACAGTTTTATGTAGTCTTAGTACCCAAAGTAGGAATTGAAAGAGTTGAATTTTTGTTTCCTTGAAGAATTTATTTTATTGACAAATTATATTTCTTCGGAAGACATGGAAGAATGAAGAGTTGGAAAGTTGAAAACAAGTTTATGAATGAGAGCGGGTTTTGTTAAGTTGACTTCGATTAACTTAGTTGTATCTCGTTTACTAGAAGAATAAAGTTAAATAAATGTTCTTCTTTCCATTTATTTTACTTACGTAGAATATCCCTTATCATGTATTTCCTAAGTTATGTTGCAAATTTATGGTTTGTAAATCATAAAATAATAATAAAGTTTAGATTATCTTTAACGATCCCACCCATCAATCACGTGAAGGTTAAAAACATCTTTCGGTTTCGGATAAACCTCGGGATATCACAAAGTGGTTGTCAGATATCACGTGTCAAGTGTTATTTATTTATGTTTATTTTTATTTATTTATTTTTTTATTTTATTTTTTTATTTTTTTTATATAAAATATATTTTTTCACCTATTCTTTTCTTTTTAAAAGTCGCTAAAT
>DWOQ01000544.1:0-11097 GCA_018251115.1 Codatractus alcaeus
TATACTACTACTATACTATAATATAGTGCCATGTAGCTTTTAGCGTGTACAATACAAATAAATAATAAAATAGATTTCGTCTTATTTTTCTGTAAGATTTTGTTCTTGGGACCAGTCGAAATAAATGTTATAGGTCGCACAAGTAGATGTTATTAGAACTGCGTGCCAGTTTTTTTTATAACATTTAGGAAATATAGGAGTTTAAGAATTATATATGACCAAATATAAAGTTTTTAATACACATTAAATGACATGAAGATTTGAATCTACTCCTGGAATATAAAAATATTTTACACAAGTCATTAGGCTATTCACAAGAAAATAAGTAAGTATACTATTATCGTGCACAAAATACACAAAAAACACACAAAATTGATCATGACTGTAATAAAGGAAACAGCTTGTATACAAAAAAATGGTTTTTAGCTTTCAGTCAGTATATTATAAAAAACTGCAAAATTACTTTACATATTGTGATCTTATCAAAAACATTAAAATAAAGTAGATACAAAGAGAAAAGGTTAGAACGACAGCAGACATCAGAGTAAAAATAAATGTTGCTCAAATTTCAGTAATGCAGCCTCCAAACCGATATTTCTATTATATCAAATCGTAATACAAAAAATTAAAATTTGTTTAGAAAATTACACTTACGTTAGAATGTGTTCTTCAAGATCCCTTGAAATATAACAGGGGCGCTGTCATAATCTTTAAATAAACACCTGTAATATTACAGGATAATTTATCTGGACTAAATAGAAAAATAGCCATGCATACAATACATATGACACCTATAATCTTAATTATACACCCAAGCATATAAACTAGCTCTAAAGACGATATAGTTTAGAATATATGGCATGAAATATAGCATTTATATACAAAAACGAAAGCTGATTATCGATAATTATGTATGAATTTTACATGTACTTTTTTTGTCGATTTTATCTCTTTGATTTATCAAAGTATTTGAAGCAATAAAATCCTTAACAAAATTCTTACACTTACAACACATTATTTATGACTATGTAAAAATATGTGCTAATTTATCAATGATATTATGCATAAATGTACTGAAGGATGATATAAAATAGGGTGTTGGAATATAAAATTGAAAAGTGATCTACTAAGTGATAACAATTAAATTATATAAAAAAAAAAACACAACAATCAAACCACTAAACTACTAACTTAAAAATTATCTTTTATTTTTAAAAAGTTTCATAATTATGCATCTTAAATGACCTGTGAACTTCAGAAAGGTACTACTCGAGATCCGATAAAATTCTTTCAGCTAGATTTTGTCAGCTAATAATAAGGTAACACGTGATATTAAACCAGAACTTAAAAGATTTAAAACTCCAAATGTGAGCAAACTTAGTAGTAAAAAACATTGCTAAAACTACAAACCCGTATAAAGGGTACATGAACTAGAGACTATATTACCATTTGGTACAACACCATAATTCGTTACAACCTTACTAAATACCATGCACTCTTATAACATGCCTACATATGTTTTTTTTTTTATAATAATATATGTCAACACGACTACTTATAAGTGGCTTACATGAATAATATGAATCATAATAGCACAGTGGATATTTATGTTACTCATATTAATAAACAATGTTATCCTAAATGGCGAATTTTGTTTCTTGTCCACACACTATATAAATTGAACAAGTAAATAGCAATGCCGCTATTTTTATAACAGTATTTATTAAATAAAGTTGTATATTGCACAACATCTATATGATGTTAAGACTAGACAACATTACGGCATATAATAGTTATCCTTTTTCTGTGCAAAAATCTGTGCAATTCCTGATGATTGCTTAAAACTTTTGAACATCTTCAAATATACAGTGCTGTCTGTGTTTGTGCTTAAATTATATACTTTTATATTATATATTTTTATTTTATATTATGCATAAGGTATATTAATGTCTTTTTGCTAATATCATAACATGCATGATACACAAAAGCTTTACAACGACACACACAAGAGCATATGATTTGGACTTCCACAGTTAAGTTCCTAGAATATAAGAATGCATAGTAAGTGTGTTGTACAACTATCTCTGGGTCTATTCGATCAGCACTAGCTGTCCCTCAGAGATAGTGTCGTCCCCCTGATGTTATATGCTGTCGTAACTGTTCGGGTCGGGGGTAGTGACGGGGCCAGGGCCTCTAGCTGGCAGCTTGAAACCGTTGATCGTAAATGCCCAGCCATCCTGGAAAATATAAGGTTCAACTTTTAATAACTTGTACACATATTTTCAACCACTTGCAATATTATTTGGAAGAAGATATTATAAGTTTTACTTATATCTGTCTGTGGCATAGTAGCTTACAAATGCATGAATCGATTTTGATATACAAGTGAAACTTTCCTTTTTCAACATAAGTGGGATTTAATTTTTGGTTTAATTCTAACTTGTTTATTAGTCCAACCAACAAATAAACAGACAAACCAATTGATTGTCAGTGACACAATAGACATGTTAGGATTAATATCCTAAATTGGACAAAGATTCTCTCTAGAGGTCACACATATTTGGCTGTCACAAAATAATAAATTAGAATGTCATTTTAGGATATCTGGCTCTCCATACTCTTCAAATAAAAACACAGCAACTTAAGTAAGTGAACTTAAGGACAAAGTCTTGTATTCAGAAGTGTGAAGACACTACTATATGAGCTACCCTGCTCATACTCATGCTTAGTAAACTCATAATAAGTAATAGAATTAGTCATGTTTAGAAACACTTGTAAAGAGTCTATTATTGATACAATCCAAATTATATTACATTTGTATAATCTCCTTATGATTCTTAATGCCAGGAATGAGTTAGGTAATAATATAATTTTTGTAATAAGGTTATTAAAATACATTTTTACAACAACGGCTTAATAACCATATTAATAAAAATCACATACCTTAACAAGATGTGGTAAATCAGACCAAAAGCCTAAATTCGGTATAACTTCAATACCAGTTGCACCCATAAGGAACTTCTTAGTGCAAATTCCAAGTACCAAATAGAATACAACGCATGAGAAGAATATTATCAGTAGAGTTGATCCCAGTGACCGTCCAGGATGTTCCAGTTGTTTCATACATGCATAAGGCGAGTAGAATGAAAGAACCTGTAAAACACAAAAACAAATTATATACCATGTGTCCTGTTTATTATTGGACCAATTTACTATTGAATCGATTTACTATTGGGCCAATTTATTATTGGATCCACCTAGTGCAGTGATCACCTAACTGGTGTATCACACAGGGTTTCGGGTTTAATTCCCAGTCAGGCATACAACTAAATGATCTATTTATATTTCCCTTGTGAGTGTGCATTCTTTAGTATCTATCTTTATGTAGGTAACCATGAAACAGCAAAACCTCAGTATGTTATCCTCATCATCAATCATTTTTACTATTCCAATTCTTAGCACATTAGTCTTCTTTTAAAACAATATTAATATAACCAGTCTACCACTATATTAACCATAGTGGTTATATAAATAGAAGGATAATAACTTTAAAATACATACTTGTTCTCATAGGACTGTGATACTAGAAAATGTTAAAGATTCCATCAAATGGAAAGTATTTAGGTATCAAATGGTCCAGTTAGTTTCTAATTTATTCTAGTTAAAGCCCTACCTAAAATCTACTACCAAGACTAAACCTTAAATAACTGTGAGATATTGTGTACACCAGGGATTCTCAACTTATTTTTTCTAGTGCCCACTTTGAGAATAAATTATTTTTAGTGCCCCTATTTTTTCACCTACTTAAAAACCACAACAACTTCAAATCTGATTAATTAATTACTTAGCCAAGCTACACATCGCCCCCATTTTTTTTCTGGGAATCTTGCCAATTCCATTTAGGACTGTAGCGCTTACAAGGGGGCATTATCACTCACTTTGGGAAAGGCTGGTGTACACCATAGTAACAACACAATATACATTTCACAGCCTAAGTATGTTACAGTATAACAAATAATATTCGTTTCTGTGTCCTGATCGAATAACCCATTCAGTGGTACAGAAGTATTTAATAATAATAAAATAGTAACTTACAATTCTATTAGGCTCCTCCAAAGATAACACGTGTAGTTCATTTGCTGATTCAGCGCAGAACAGCATAACTACAGTGGACCTGATAGAAAGTACATATATATCTGTATATCATACCATCTAAAATCACACTAGTCCAATGTTAATTTCAATTATTTTGACACTATGAAATTGTTATGTCATTGTATTATATGTTATAGTTGTAGGCATAAGTTAGATATAATTGTGTAGACAATGAAATTAGAAAGAATGGGAGAGTACAATGTCGCGAATTTCGTTGAAGTAACTGTAATTTCACTAGAATAAACAGTAAAATAGGTAAATAGATATATGGTTTAACACATGTACTATTTTATGCATGAGTAATTGCATAACTGTCATATAATATGTCTAATACAAATAATAATATAAATAATATGTCTAATAAATTATGTATAAATTCCATTTGGTAGAATCATCAACATGTTGATCTATCATATCATCCTCAAGGTTCATTACTAATGGATAAATATTACAATGACAAATTAATCTGTTTGTTTTGGGATTCAACCGTCTCAACCGTTTACAAGCTTGACTCAAAAGTAAAATTACCAGGGGTGTATAAATTTTGAAGAATAATAAGTATTAATTAAAATAATATATACATCTTAAATTGGTGTTACTATGTGTTGTTATTAAGTAACTTTACAAAAATAGAAATTTGTTGTGTGAAATAACTTGGACTATTTAGTTCAGAACAGGTTTGTTCATACTTGTTTGGGCACATCTAGTTTCCAATCTCATTTAAATTTTACATATATCATTATCATAATCACTTAAATGTAAAAAATAGGATCAATCAAGTGATTTGTACAAAGTAGTATGTTATTTAAATGCTTAAAAGTGTTTCAAAAATCAACTTATCATGTTTTTAATTGTCAATCAATAATGACTAATTAATTGTAATTAGGAAATCTTAATACAAAAACAAGTTACTAATGTGACTAAACATTTAGATTGATTATAATTAAGAACAGCCATTAAAAGCAAAACAATCATATGATACTTACTTAATAGTCACATTTAACTACATAATATCCAGCCTGTATTACAATTATTGAAAATTGATCATTATTTATACAACTGCAGAAAATTTAGAAGCTTACATATAATAAAAAATGAATTGTATTAATTTGTATAGCTTCACAGGGCACTTACAAATTGACACATTGTTTTGTAACTAAAATAAACTATTCTAGCTGTTTCTACATCAGTAAGATATCTGATTTTCTTAAAAGCATATACAGCCAAAATGATTCCACCCGCCAATTAGCTGAGTAGAGACACCAATGCAATTTGGCATGTACAGTAACACCTAGGAAGACAGTTGACACCACAAGATCTACTTAACAAGAGTATGTGTTATTATTATTATTATTATAAAGAATACTTACGATGGTCCATTGGGGTATATTATTGATCTTCCGTCAGGACTAAAGTCAGATACATTGGATTGGCCCAAAAAGTTGAAAGCTCCGGCATCTTTTACATATGTACCTGTAGTTGCATTGAGAAGTTTCATATTGTTTACATGACGACATATCTGAAATTTAGGTTTGGAAGGAGTAAATACACACATGTTATATCACAATCCATATTGTTTATACAAATCTGAAATACTGAGGTGAAACCCAGAATAGTTAAATAAATTAAAAAGACCCACCCACTAAAGTCCCATAGCATCACATTTAGGTTCCCTGTGTTGTGGGTGCCATGGGAAATACACCCAGAGCATACATTTAAATTCATCATTTAGATGTCTGCCTGTTTAGAAATTGAACCGTGAACCTTCTTCGTGTCAGATCAATAGTGACTTCTCATAATGTAAGTTGGCAGTCTCTTTATTTTTAAGATCTGAATGTTGCTGTACATATATTTTTGCCCAGCAACATATGAAATGAATGAAATCTAATGGTTATTTTAAGCTTATGTAATTATTTCACAATACATTTTTGTACCTAATTATCTGTAAAAGTCAATTATGACATTTTCCTTTAAGGGCAAGACTGCATGGAGAGTTACTTCAATACTCTTAAAATATTTACAATTATAATAAAATGAAAAAGATTCCTCAGGCGAAATATTAAAAACCCTTTGTAAATGGAGGATTAACAAAAACCTCTTAACAAAACATAAACAGATAAAACTCTAAACAAATAAACTAACAAATAACTTCATTAATTGATTATTAATCAGATGACAAATGATTGTTAAGACGCGACAATGATAAGCAAAACGTGTTGAAAGTGACAATAATCTAAAAATAAGTGTATTACAAAAGACGCAATTCTTACCGACAAAGGTACTCCACAGGTATCATTATCCTTTGTCGAATTTACATTGGGCTTAACATCAGTACAAGGGTGGTAGTAATACGTGCTTAACTCGTACAAGGTGCCTTCATCTTTAACAGCAAAGCTTTGTGTGGTGTAAAATGTTGATTTTTCAGCGGCCAAAATTGGTGACAAGTCAATACCGGTACCATTTGGAAATTCACAAGAACATGGGGTTTTCTTTACACAAATATCTTCAGCTACGACTTGTAACGCAAAATATGCTATAAACAACGTAATTACACCAAAAACATTTAATATGCGCTTCATTTTACTCAATGATGTCGAAACTTATTCAACACCAAAAATTCAACTTCACTACAAACCACAACCACAACTATAATATAAAAGGCTAAAGAATAAAAATTTAAATGTATACTTGAAGTTGAACAGATAACTAAGGAATAATCACAGATAATACACTAATATATAATAGCCTGGTTTTGCTAGTCTTGGATTTTGTTACAATTTCAAACAATATTAATCATAGACAAAAAATGTGATGCGGCGAAAATAAAGCAAAAACAAAAGAAGCCGAAACGAAAGAATTCAAAATTTATTATAAAGAACTTATTGAAATATAATAATATTAAAAACATGTGGTTTTAAATTTTTGACATTGACACTTCATAATTGAATTTGAAGTGACATTCTTATCAAAGACAAATACAAATAATATTTGGGAATTCTTATTTATATTTCTAATACATACTATGATATATAAATTAGAAGTTAATTTAATATCTATATCGCATCATTATTAAGTTTATGATTACTTTAATCATCATACAATTATAATTTAAAATGGCCGAAAAGAAAAAGAAAGTTTTAATATCCAAGGTAGGAGGCCCATTATTTACCAAAAACTCAACATTGCTTACCTTATCATTTACTTACTATATCTTGTACTGTATTTCAGGACTCAGTAACACCTAGGAAGCCCGTTATATTAAAGTCAGATCGTGAGACGAAAGAGCAACCGAAGGTGGAGAAAGAAAAACCAACTATAATATTAAAAACACGTGAACAAAGTGCCCCCAAAGAAGACCGCCCTCAAAGCCCCAAACCTCAGACTTCTGATGGGCCACATCCTTGCAAAATAGCACAAAATGATCATAAGGAAAAAAAACGTAAGGAAAGCATTCATCATAAATAAATCCAACTTACATACAAAAGGTTCTATGCCACTTCCAGTCATACCAAGCAAAAATTGACAAATATTACATTTATAGCTACAAGTAAAAATATCACCATTGTCAATGAAACAAGATATGACAATTAATGTACTTGCACATTGCGGCTATAATAACATAGATGGCATGGGTTAATATAAGTATCTGTTATTTTTGTGAAAATTTCAAGTGTCTACCTATGATACAGCCCTGTGATAAGAGGGACTTTAGTAATTAAAGCTTTAGTAGTAAGGTCCCATTGGCACCCTTTGCATACAGAAATGTTAACACTCCTGTGGTTTGAATTAAAGCTTGTGGTCTTGTATCATAGAAACTCAAATGAACCATTTCAACTTAGTCATGAAAGTAGCACATGTATATGACTATTGTTAGGTAGGGCTCGAGTCTGGTGTTCACTGTAGGTGTGTATGAATTTTTGCCAGGTGGTAGTACTCATTTAGTTCAACCGGGGAGGTATCACCACCCTCATAATCCTTTATGAAGCAATTTTGAGTGGTGTGGTTGCGGCTTTACTTAAATATGAGGGGAACAACTTAGTCTTCAGGGTTAGAAACGCATCTGTGATCAAAATTAGGTATGACTTAATTGTACTTAGGGATGAATACTAATGCCCATGGGTGGCACTTACCACATACCATCAGATGGACTGCAAGTTTGTTTGCTATTTATCTTTCATAAGAAAAAATGAATAATTATATAAGTGGAATGCATAGCTGGTGCTGGTTCCTAAAAACATTCTTTGATATTCTAAATGGCACATTTAGGCAAATATGCCTATTTTTAGACTACTCCATTCATCTACTGACTCAAATGACATTGCAGTGTATGTAATTAATATGTTTTTGTATATTGCTAATAACAAAATGAATAACTTTTATTTGATAGCTATATTCAAGTACTTAAAAATTTGGCTTCAATTAAATTTTTTTTAATCAACTTTACTATTTGAAAGTTATTCAAAAAGTCCCCGTTTAACCAAGTTTTAAAAACAAATTCCTGTGCAATTTTATATAAAGAGAATATACCCCCTGGACTATAAATGAATTAAAGCATATAAAATCTGGTAATGTTGCAATATAAGTGCAATATAATTTTGAGTAGGAATTTTTCTTGTGTTGTTCAACAAACAGAGTATGTTATTGTTTTTATTATTTTGTATAATATCTGTACTGTTTCATTTTCAGTTGCAGAGAAACCTAGTCCACCTTTGAAGAAGTTTCCAGAAGCTATAAAATTACTTACTGAAAACTTAGAATTCAACAGTGCCCCTCTACAATATTTGAATGATGCTAACAGCAATTATTTAGTTGTTGGTATAATGGGTATGTATTTACTAATATATTGTTTGTCGAAGTCATGTGAATATTAAAAATAAATTATCTCTTGTTTAACATTGAACAAAAACATGAGGATGCCTAAGCTTTCTGCTTAAAAACATTGTTTGTCACAAAAGTTTGTGTACAAAATCTGTTATGTATACACAAGGAATATTGCACTCAAAAAATGTACTTTATAATTACCAACAAGTTGTATCCGGCCACTTATGATAATTGTTATATGTTATCAGTTATAGCATTGACCACTTAAGATTTAATTAATTAATAACACATAATATTATTTAGCTTTTTACAAATTTTATTATTCCAGGCTGGACTTTGAATCAATCTTTTAAGATTTTGATGAGATATCCCAACCTATATACATATGTTTATACTTTTTCAGGAACACAGGGTGTTGGAAAATCAATGATTTTAAACCTAATAGAACAAGGTATGAACGTTCCAGATATCTGTGAAAAGATTCTACATTCACATGAAACTCAAACAAGTGCTTATGCTGATGTATCTACAATTGAAAATCAGATGGAAACCCTCGACTTTTCTAGTAGTTCTGAGATTAAAGTAAACAAAATTCCAGACAACTTTGTGTTTAAAATGCAAG
Source organism: Codatractus alcaeus (assembly GCA_018251115.1). Taxonomy (NCBI): domain Eukaryota; kingdom Metazoa; phylum Arthropoda; class Insecta; order Lepidoptera; family Hesperiidae; genus Codatractus; species Codatractus alcaeus. The sequence continues at coordinate 9,599 of DWOQ01000544.1, forward strand.
ATATGGATCATATCGAGAGAGGTGTTCATTGTACTAAAGGTAATTATTATTTTTGTATGTTATATTGCAAAAATTATGAAGTATGAATGAAATAATTTCTAAGTATTGGTAGTAAGCAAGGAGCTAGGTTGGGTATGTAATGAATCCACTCGCATAACTTGAAGTGGTCAGGTAAGTCATGTACACCATAGACAGGTTAACTGCCTCCTCCATAACATTTTTTATACAAAACTCTATCTACTTAACAACTACATATATTTACTAGAATATAGGACTTTGCCTAGTACCTCCTTAGGCTCCTCTACTGTACAACATTACTGGACTAGACATCCTCTTGCTAGTAGTCCCCAAGAAAATAACTAAGGTGTCTCTAACAAGTTGTCTCTTTTCTTCTAGTTTTCAATCTTTATCGTGGCACAACCTCCTTAGTATGCAAAAATATATAGTGACCCTTATCCTCTTTCTAAGTTGTATTTTAATATGTCTGAATATTGAATCTTTAATGAATACTTAGCTTTACTTTTGCTTAATTGTGTTAATTTTCTTTAATTAACACTTGTCTAATAAAAATATATTTTTGAATTTATATATTTTACTAAGGTTTCGCGAACCTCGCGAACATATATTGAAACCCACCAGAGGGTCGCCCACACCCTGAAAAACACTGCTATAGTTGATTTACTCTTATAATATTATATGTATTCAAACTAATATTATCGAGGAATTTATATATTTTATTATGTAGTGGGTTACTCACAACACGTTTTTTTTTTATTGCCAAAATTTGGACTTGTATATGACAACGATCGTAGTCACGGCGAAACTTATATTATTTCATTATGATATACACTGCTAATTGTTTATCTTCCAAAATTCTTTTTATTCCAGGCATAGACATGTACGTTACCAATGACAGAGTAATTCTACTCGATTGTCAGGCTTTATGGGCACCATCACTGATTGAAGAGTCAACTATCAATCCTATCACATCGAGAAGCGCCAATATTGTCACTGTTGACTGCCTTCAACTTGCGTCGTATCTGATATCAATTTGCCACGTTGTCATAGCTGTACAAGATTGGTTTACTGACTACAACTTTATAAGGTACCTGTTGTTACTTTAACCTTTTATTTTTATGATAAGCTCTCTTACTCTTATTTATGCCCAATGTTAATCCACTGTTGAATTAACCTCTTTCAAGATGCATCAATAACTTTGCCTCTGAGTAAACTAAACTATACTAGGTATAGCTAATACCTAGTTTCATTTACATTAGCTTAGCCAATATTACATCGAACAGTAGAGAGTGCATTTCCAGAAATAACTGCCAAACAAATATGTAATTTTTATTTTTCTTAATGTACAACATCAGAATTTAAAATCCATTTTAATTTTTGTACCTTTGTCCTCTGTTAAAGGACATGTTAAACCCCTTTTGATTGAAGTTTTACATACAGGTACAGAAATTCAGTGGGTTTAGCATTCAATTTATTAATTC
>DWOQ01000545.1:0-11096 GCA_018251115.1 Codatractus alcaeus
GTCAACTTGAGTTGACAAGGTAGAAAAATAGCTAAACTTTCTCGAGTTAAGTAATCGATTCACTCATCGCTTCATCAAAGTAACGCCAAGCTGAGTAGTAATTCAATGCAAAGACTATAGCTAATAGACCATCAACAAACCAAACAAGGACGCCCTCCCGATGGCCTGCAAGCCGCTTTAAACTTTGTCGACGTAGTTCCACTTCTTCGATGGATGTTGGTACTCATGTGTGTCTGTTGTTGGTAGTCATCTATCTGGTTGTTGTTTATGGTTGAAATTATATATTGTCGAGCGATAATATTTTAGGTATTTAATTTAGTCAGATACTATATAAATAGTTAATAGATAGAGAGCCTAAAACATTGTTTCCGGATTTATCAAAGCGCCAGATGCCTTGTACTTTGTTGAATACACATATGCTGCAGGTTACCGTATGTAAGCCCTCTAAGTAGGGCCATGCAATAGGGCAGCCGATTCAGTTGAATATTTTTTTAAGTTTGCTTGCTTGCTACCTCATATCTCCGCCATTTATTGATGATGGATTGTATGTTCTTTCTTACCAAAAAATCGATGGGAATCTTTTGGGTATCCAAAAGGTTCCATTTAATCTTGAAAATATCTGCATATTTAACGTCATACTATAAGGGAATGTCGAATGTATCTCAAGAACAGACGTTTGAATTATTGACCCTCTACGCAGGCATAATTCAAATATTAATCTTTGTTGTAAAAATAATTAAAAACTAAAAATCAGTCGTCAAACTGACGCCTGTCAATCTAGTCATATGTCTATGTAAAAAACTTGATTACCTTCCTGACAAGCTGTATAAAGTGAAAGATTCATTTTACAAGTACCTAATAAATGCAAATATTCGCAAAAAATGACTAGTAGAACTAATTTTAAAAATTCTCGAATGAATTTCAAGTTTCAAGATGAACCGCCTGAAAATAGAGGTACTAAACCTACTCGTGAAGAGGCTACTATATTGGAAATACTTATCTTAATGATTGTGCACATTTGTAAGAAAGTACTATTCTTTGACACGAATTTAAAAATAGCTGTTTATTTAGGAGCTCTATTCTTGCTCTCTCTTATAGCCGATGTCCTAACATTCCCAAAATCATATTTTTCAAGAAGTGACAATATATTTAATCAATATTTCGTCAAGATTGGATGGTTTTGGACATTATTTTTAACTGTGCCATACGTATTATTAACCTCACAAACAATCTGCTGCGGGAAGAGAAAACTTATTGTAACAGCTCATTTATCGAGATTATTTGTTGCTACCATATTTTGGTATGTTTGGACAACACTTTTTAATGTCATTGAGATGAAATATGGACGTTGTAATTCTAAATTATTTGACGACAAGATATCGTGCTTAAAAAGTGGTCACTTCTGGAATGGATTTGATATATCAGGACATAGTTTTATCCTAATATACTCTAGCTTAGTTATGATCGAGGAAGCTAGAGCTATTAATGGCTGGGAAAGAATTAAAGATTACATTAGAGATGAAAAGTTTGCAAGGAGCCTAAACGACAAATCAGTACGGGTGAACCCACTAAAGAATATAGAATCAGAGGAATTAGAAATACTGAAAACATCATATGAGAAATTTACTCCTTATGTCCGAGGATTACTGATTGCCATGGCACTTCTGCAGCTGTTGTGGGATGTGATGTTAGTATCCACAATCATATATTACCACATTATGGTTGAGAAATTCATAAGTGGGATTGTGGCTATTCTCACTTGGTTTGTGACCTACCGAGTGTGGTACATGATACCTAGCTTGTTACCAAATTTACCAGGTCAAGGTATATTTAAGTACAATAATGAAAAATCTCCATTGAATAATACATTGAGGAAAAGAGCAAGCATAAGTAACGGAAAACATTTCATGGGAATGCCTATTGGCAAAAACCAAGAAAATATAGAAACCACATCAGAGAATACAACAAGATAAAATAAGTTGTGATATTATTATGGGTGTTTGTTATTTATTGTTTTGGGTTTTGTTTGGTACTTGGTTTATGGTAGTAAGGGATAATAGAATGATAGTAAGGAAAAATGACTTTCATGTTTTGTAATCTTAATTAAGTCCCTCATACATCACTGGATCGCATTGTTTCATATTGTTTACATAATCCTATAGTCAAATCATGTTTTTTCAATGTGACCTTCCCTTGTATTAAGTTGGAGTGACTGTCCTTTACTATAATTAACAGTATAAATTTATGTTAGTGCTGTTTGATATTTAATATAATTTGATTACTTACATAAATAAAAATGTTTTGAATATAAATATACTCTATTTTTTTATCAGTAATAAATTTATAATGTATTTACATATTTTTAAAAGTCACAAATTATAATACTTTAATTACTTTAATACAGAACGAGAATATATAATTATTAAATATTCAAAAATATATTCCGACTTCTAAGAACTAAATCACAAGCAATAAAGTGTGAAACAGTATACCTAGTCAAAGTTAATTTCATCTCTTTACCAACCATAGTATTTACAAGACATATATTGTAACAACTACATTGTTATTGTATTCTAAATAAGTTATTTACATAAACTATGAAATATACAAGAACCTCTTTAACAGTAATACTGAAAGTTATTTAAGTAATTTTACTTTTAGTTACTAACAATAATAAATAATATCTTATACATATTATTACAGTACATTGCATATATGTATACCATGCTACATACTAGTTTGGACCACATGATCATTTAAATATCTTACCTTTATGTAAATAAACTAATCTCAAAAAATATCATAAAATGAAAACCTATTGTTTTTATTTTTAAATCTGAACATGCGTCATATTTACATAACGTCATGTCAAGACAAGCTGTCACTATTTTATCAAATATAAATGACATCAAGGTCGTACATTTCTGAATTTTAAATCATAGAATCAATCTTATTAGATAAGTTACAAACAGGGTATTCGAAAAAATTACAAAAGAAAAGTTGTGAGATCTTGATTTTAAAATGTGTCCGCTGGAATCTCAATTATTAAAGTATTAATTTTTTGAAAACATAAGCAAATGCAATTACAAATCCAATAGATACAGCCCCTGCAGCTCCGACATAGGCTGCAGGCTGGGATGTAATAATCATTTTTATGTGAACAGGGAGACTAGGAATGGTTTTCTTAAAGGACTCTCGTTGTTTCACACGGTTGAAGTAGTTCTCGATATGTGGCCGCTTTCCATCAGCCCAATATCTTTGTTCAAAACCCAATTCCCACAAGCGTTGGAGGAGTACAGCCAAATTTACATCAGCAATGGTGAAGTTTTCACAACACAACCAGTTATCTAAACAAAAAAAGGCAACAAATTAAAACATAAATGACATGTTTCAAAATATGAAAAGTTCATATTTTCTGTTTTCAGTATATGGGGGTGTTTATAAATTATGTGAGGTGTTTTAAAAAATCTGAGCAATGGTGAGATGTTGTGCGATTTAATTCACCTTAAATTAAAATTGTTGTGTTGTTGGGTTGAATAAAAGCTCCCTAATATCACATGAGATTTTTCAAAATGTGTTTGTTATGCAAATGTATTGGACTTTTATTCTAAATAGAAAAAATACATTTCTTTGTTCCTTCATTTATGCCTAATAAGGACTAGTTTTTAAGATTTTAGTAAAGAATCATACATAATTTAAGACTTTTCTTGCAACTTGCTCTGTTTGCAGAAAAACAATTGCGTGATATTTGCCAAGCACTCCCTCTCCCCAAAGTAAGATTAGATAACATTCAGAAAATGTTATTCATCTATGTTAATATTTACCTTCCGTTTGTAACTTTAATTGATTTTCAATTTGGGACAACACTTCATCCACAATATTCAATACTTTTAAGTATTCTTCTTCATTTGTCAATATCTCATGTTTTCTGTCTTGTATCTCAGCTTTATATAACAAGATACCTTTCGCCTTAGGGTTTTCTTCAGCAAGACGTCTTAGATTTTTAGAACTTAATAAGTCACCACCTGTAGAATTTGAAATAAAAAATAATTTTAAGGTAGTTAGTTGGCCTCATTAAATATCACATTGTAATATGATAATGTACTTACTTTTAAGGACCTCCCTCACAGGTAATATGAAAGGCAACTTAGGAGTACCACGCAGATGAGGGTGGAAGAATGAACCAACAGTGATAACACCAGCGGGCAAAGCTTCAATGAGCTCACGAAATCGATTGATATTTACAAGGACTTTGGTGTCATTCGATACATGAATCAATGGAGGGGACTCTGAAATAAAATAACGATTATTAATATTTAAATTTCTATGGTAACAGATATAACGATATGAAAATATGTTAAATACCTTCATCCAAATATAACTCTAAATAATCCATTATTCTTGTTGAATCTGGTATAATTTCATTATCAACTTTTAGAACTGGAATTTCTCCGCGAGGATTTATTTCTAAAAACCAGGAGGAATATTGTTCTCCTTTGGTTATGTCGATTAATAAAGGTTCGAAGTTTATATTTTTTTCGTAGAGCGCCATTAAGACCTGTAATAAAAAAATCACATGATGAAAAGTTTATCTTATTCTATAAGAAAAATAGACAAATCACTGAATATATATTTTATTAGCTTACCTTTTGGGAATAAAAACTATAGTAATTGCAATATAGAAAATTTCTCGTTTTAGGCCCATTACATTTTTTTGTATTCAGAGTGGGCATTTGTATATTTTCAAGATATTTCTGTACATAATGCATTTCTGTAAGAATTTATTTAACTAATCCACGAACGCTTAATCGTTAATGTATTAAAAAATGTATACAATTTTAGTTTACAAACTTTACAAAAAGTTCATAACTTTTTAAATTTGTCGCAAATGTTTGAAAAATTTAAACCACAGAACATTAACTTTGTTTGAACCGATTTCATTACAAAACAAATGCTACCAACATCACAATTTTAAAATCAGGTGACATTATAGGGTTGTCTAACAAAGAAAATATTTATATTGTGTTTCGTTTATGGTTTTCATATCGATAGGGCTGCTGAAACCAACTAAATATAACTTTGAATTTATAATGAAGTGTCCCTTCTTTGTAGGGCGAAAACCACAATCACAATATACAATATTTTATTAACTTTTGTTTTTAACACTACAGAATATTTCATTGAAAAGATGTGTGTTATGGAGTTTCTTTCGCCACTTTTTCTCCATAACGTAATACCTTGTGAAGTGGTGGTAGATTTTGTTGACGTTAAAAAAGAATTCTGAAAGAATCTACTTTGAATAAAATATTTTGACTGTGACTTTGAAGAATAGTGTTGAGCAAATAGCTTGCACATTTAATTATGTTACAATATGTTTTACAATATTAGGTATAAATAATTATAGTTGTACAGATTAAAATGATAATTTATTTTCGATTCCATTAGATAATGCGATATGTTGCCATTTAGCAACCAACAACCAAACATGATACGAATGGCACAACACTATTAGACGCGAACATTAAAATGTTGGATAGATTGATTGGTTAATATCATCTGAAAATAATGGAGTTGTGTTAGTTTTTATTACAGTATAAACTTCCTACCGTTCGAGTTTCATAGTATGATACTAGGCTTTTAAAAGAATCCAGGTTGTTTTTCGTTTTACAGCCCAATTCATTTCATTACAACCCGTTACAATCCGGTAATGAACAAGTAACTAATCAGTGTATTAAAAATGGAGGTCTCCAGTAACACTGATGCCGTCAACCTTGGCGTTGGTGAAGCAGAAGCCGAGATTGGAGAGGAGCTCAAACAGCTGGAAGAAATTAAAGATTTCGATACCAGAAGCGAAGTGTCGAGTTCGTCTTCCAGTGATTCAAGCACGCCTAGTATTAGTTCCGTTAGTACCAAGTCTAAGGATAAACGAGCTACTCGTAAACGCAACAAGTCTGGCAGTCGTTCTCCCCTACAAAATAAGCGACGTTGCCTTACTTCATCCAATAACAAAATAAAGACTTATGATTACATGACAAAACTGAATTATCTATTCAGAGATACACGATTTTTCTTGATAAAATCAAATAACGCTGAAAATATAACACTTTCAAAGGCCAAAGGTGTATGGAGCACTTTACCACAAAATGAAGCTAATTTAAATCAAGCTTATCGGGAGTCCAGAAACGTGCTTTTGATATTTTCAGTCAAAGAGAGTGGAAAGTTTGCTGGCTTCGCGAGACTGGGGAGCGAGTCCAGGCGAGACGTCCCTGCCATATCATGGGTGTTGCCGCCGGGTCTCTCAGCTAAAGTATTGGATGGAGTGTTCAAAGTAGACTGGATATGTAGGAAGGAATTACCATTCGGTAACACCCTTCATTTGTATAATCCGTGGAATGAAGGAAAACCGGTAAAAATAGGTAGGGATGGACAAGAAATTGAACCAAAGGTTGCAGAAGAACTGTGTAGATTATTTCCAGAAGATGATGGTATTGAAATGACTCCAATATTGAGAAAGTCGAAAGAAGCTTCTAAGAAAAGCTATTTGAAAAGTGGTGGTAGCTACAGGACATACCGAGCACCTTTATCGTCCAGGGGCTCAAGTTTCAGAAATCGGATGAGTGGATCATCTAGGAGCAGACGAAAACCCTTTATGTCCTCAAGAAATCGTTCATATAAGAGAAGGTCCCCATCACCTTATGTGAGAGATCGTTTGTCGAACTGGTTTGGACGTAGCCGTGAAGCTTATGTAAATAGTGGGTCCGCTGCAGCTGAAGCATATGTGGCAGAGTATATGCGCACAATGCATCATCAACTGCCACCATTGCCATATGTAGCACCACCTGGATTCAACAACCCACTACCTGCATATGAGGGATTACCACCACCACCGCCGCCTCCACGCTATTATGATCTATCAGACTACTCCCGATCCATGCTCGTTTACGACAAGAGATCATATGAACGCTCAGTTGATGAGTTTTTGTGGCGTACTACAGATCGCACACGTGGCCGTAGTCGTGATCGTGAAGCACACAGATCATATCGTGATCGTCGTTGATCAAAATTTTCCACCGATGTAATGATTTCCTAATGGCAAATAAAATATTGTGTATGAACTTTGAACTTTATTGAAATGCAAATCTTTTCTAGTGTTGTGATAAACTTTTTAAAAATTGAACTATTCGTATTACAATTGGACGGTTTTTAAACATAACGGCAAATATATTTTTAATGGGACTAATTATACAAGAGTTAAGTGTAATTTTATATTATTGGGTGAAGATGAAGAGGTTTACTGATATTCATTACAGGACGCTAAAAAGCATTGATTTTGATCTTTGAGTGGCTACATTTTATTTGCCACTATTTATTATGAAGTTACCTTACGGTACAAATGACTTTTTAATCGTATGATGGTGTTGACATGAAACAGTATTAGAAACTGTGATAAATGTAATGTGTTTTACAACAGTTAGTGTTAAATCCTAATCATAAACTAAACTTGGCCAAATTTTCCAGGTCATAAATATAAGTTAAGTGTTAGAGCATATTTTCATTGTCCGATAAAATAATGAAATGTTAGAAAGTAATTTTGAGGGTTGTCAATATCATCTTCATGATATTAATTAGATCTCATCGTTAATGTATTGTCCATTTCCCTGTAACTCATATTCATTATTATCATTATGTCTCGCTTGCAACTATTTCTGCTTTCTATTGTTAAGGCAAAAACTAAGAAAATAAGTTGTTCATTCAAAAATCACAGTAGTATGTATGTAAGGAGATTTCATGACTTATATTAAGAAAAAAAAAAAATTTATATGTTATGCACTATAAAATAATGTTGATGGTAGTAGTTAGCTCTATGTATGCCGATTTTCTTTTTGATAAATCAAACATTTTGAATCCAACCAATTCAGTATGTAGTATGTGATATAAATATTTGTTAATCGGACAGTGAAAAAAAGCTCCTATCCTTCTGGTATTATATTCTTGTACAAGTGGCAAGACTGGCCTTATCTGTGATATATTTCTATAACTTTTATCCATAAAATAAAAATCTTTCGCCAAAGAGTATCAGATTATAAACTTAATAATTACACACTGAATGATGCTTTGAACTTGGGCATTTCACTATAAAGTGATCATTTCCAAAATTTTGATGTTTGTGATAAGTATATTTGATTATGTTATACTCACATAATATGTCCTTGATGTACATTTATTTTTTCATATATAGTGTGGTTAATGAGTTTATTGACTGAAGTTTTTCCTGACTGGCAGGTATGAACTATTCGGTTGTTACGTTACAAAAAAAAAAGTGAAATTCAGCCTTCAAATTATGAGCATTTATGGATATTAAAAAAGTATAACTTTATTTTTACAATGGTTACCCTTTTAGTTTCCATTCTAAAGATGGCTAATAGTGTAGAAGTAATCCTTTCCAATTCTAAAAATGAGTTTTGAAATTGTTTAGGACCTAGATCGATTACAATGCCAATCGTATCTGTGATCCCAAGCCTACAGAAACTTTCGATAAAAAAAAATGATTTTTTAATATTCAGAATTTTGTTCTCAAAAGCTCATTATTTAAAGTGTGTATTTCACACCCCTGGGGATTTTTATCTTAAAAATGGCTAGTTAGGTAAAATTTTAGTGTTTTAACTCTGTAACTATTTTATATTGTGAAAATATTTGAAATCTAGGTCGAAGAGGTATATATGGCTATAACATTATTAAATTACTGAAATCGATAACATCTACATTTTAACGTGAGATGCCTCCTTTTATACTAATGTTTATTTTATACTAGAGACCCCTGCATAAACTCAGGCGTTTTCCGTATAAAAATAAGTATTCCAACTAAAACATTATATCCCGAATGTTAGGGTATCTTACATTTCAGGCTATCTCATGTGCATCTATCTGGTAGATATTTTTTTTATTGCAGATTGCTTGCCGCATACGATTTGTAAGCCCATTTGCTTCTCTATTTTAATTTTTGGAATCTGTATAATCAAAATTAACAAGATGATTTCAAAAGAGCAAAGTCACACTCTTGATTTTTGTCAAACATGTTTTAATTGGTATTTATCTAAAGAATATCAAAAGATATTTAAATACCCATTTGGATCAACTCGACCATCTATTACTTATAGATCAATTTTGATGTATTTTTCTATAAGGATATTCTGGATTTTTACAACAAATTATCATATTGTAATGAGCAGAGTGGTGGAGAATGCTACAAGTCATCTTCAATAGTAGGAGTGACCGGTGCCCAGTGTTTCACGCGTGTCTGCTTTATAACTGAAATAATAATTTAAAGATGGCATTTACGAGGACGGCGCTGTTTGAGGAAACAGTATCCCTTGTTCATCAGAATTGAGCATCTGGGATCCAAAATTTGAAAAAAAAAATCTTGCTTAACAAATATACACTTGTAACAAACTGCATCTAATATCCCATAAATTGAATCGTCACTATCGGTTGAAGCATTGCCGTGTAATCCCGTAAATATGTTACGGGATTATACGGGATTAAGTATGGGCGAATAGGAACCTGATTTATTAAAAAAAGTAACAATATAAATCGGGTTCTAAAAACGGCAACGGTTTAAACAATAAAATAGCACGCTCTCTGACACTAGTAGGGACTTGTTGACGCTATGCCTAGGGGCTGTATAAAGACAATTTAAAACTTGCTTGTTTAAAAAGAAAGAGTTACATGTTTGTATAACAGATAAACTTACACATAGAACTGCATTTTAAGCTGCATTTAGAAGTAATTTTTTATCGATACTTAAGTCTATCTTATGCCCACGACGTCGTCATGCCGTGCCGCTTAAAATACTTTGTATTAATTAAAAAAATCGGACATTCGTACTGAATTTCAGATCCATAAATCAGTTGTGGAATTAAAAAAAACAATATCCATAACTTTTTAAATTTAACCTGGACCCAAATCCAAAATTTCACCTCTAACTTCCAGAACAACTAAATTACATACAAACTTTAATCCTCCTACTATTATTTTATTTTTAACTTTCTTTTATTTTGATGTATAGACAGATTAAAATGCGTTTGCTACACAATAATTAGTTATTTTGGTCAAGACCTAAGGTACATATGGTATCATGGAGTTTTGCATAGAACTTTTACTACTTATCGATGACCAAAACTTTCATAATAATTAACACAAAATACATTTAAATTATATATTTTTTCGAATTGTGTACGTGCTGTTGGTCATAGTGGCCTCGACAGCTTTACCGGGTTTTTTGAGGCAAGCCCCTGACGGGGCTCAAGCCTGGGAGAACAGAAGCCTATGATTGGGAATGGATGTTTTGGGCCCCGTTTCCGGTTTTCTTGACCATCCACCTGCGCTAAAGGGAGGGAAGGTTGCGGACCCATCGAATTGCCGGAGTCCTGACCATCCGCCTCTTATTAAATTGCGGCTGACCCAAGGGCACGTCCTGTGAGGTACGGACCTCGGCTTAGGTCAGTTACGCTAATGTGGGGTACTGGTGAGTAATGACCGGTCACTCGGGGATACCGTGTAGCGGCCGTGTTGTAATGGGGTCTTCGTCGCCGCCGGCGGGGACCGTGTGTGTAGAATCTGTTAGTGTTGAGTGTTCGTTGGGGCTGGGGAGAGGATTCCTCCTGAGGAGTGGAATTCGCGATTGTGATCGCGTCGTCTGGGTAGTCTAGGACATGTTTGGGACGTTTGTGGAGCATCTTCGCATTTTTGTCCGGGATTTAGTCGGCTTCTTTGACTACTAGCTGGTTAGTGTGATCATCAGCCTTATTAAAATAGCTCTTAGAGAGCTGTTTCATATATTGAGCGATGGTGAGCACCTCAAGATCACGATGTAGGTCTACATTGCGCACGTACCAGGGGCAGATCGTGGCCATGCACATGAATCTTTTTTGGAGCTTTTGATGTCAATGTGCCTCACATGAGCGAAGACTACACTGGCGTATGTCATAATTGGCCTTATGGAAGCTTTGTAAAGCGTGCTGCCATTTTACTTTTCTTGCCTATCATATGGTACAGTCGCCCTAGAACGAAGGCGGCCCTATTCCGAGTCACTTGGA
>DWOQ01000546.1:0-11092 GCA_018251115.1 Codatractus alcaeus
TTTAATAGTACGTAAGGATGATTACTTATGTTCATGGGCGGCATTTACCACATACCATCAGGTGGAATGCATGCTTGTTTGCTACCTTACTTATAATAAAAAAAAAAAAAAAGTGAAAAATTTGTTTCTAATCAATTTTCTTAAATTATGTTTAGCTTGCGTGAATCAATTGCGTGTCTTTTGATTTTTGGAACGATTTTTTTTTAAGTTAACAGTTCCCAACAAGTCTGTAAAAGGTTAATGTCAGAGGTTCTTGAAGATTTTCAACTTTGAGATCATCGTCTCCGGTCACACCATCTTAAGTAACGGCGTCCACGTTAAATTTAAGTAGAGTCGAGAGCCATCCGTCGAGGACAAGGGCCTTCTTTGTGGAAGTTCAGAGGGACGCTCTCCAAAATATTGGAAAATGTTCAAGGGTGATGTTGACAAGCTGGCGAAAAATTATTATGAATTACCAAAATAATTCCTACCGTTTAAAAAAAAACAAATAAAGGTTTGGTAAAAAACGTATTTCTTAAAAGTTATGAAGCATGTTTTTAAAATGCATACTTCATAACTTGTTTACTCACGTGAGACTAAATTCAATATATTTTATGTATGTACGTACCTGCCAATTTACTTAGTAGAATAAAAACAGGTTATTTGAGAAACAAAAAGACCATAATTTTAACAATTTTAAATGGTTAAACAATCGACATCAATAAGGCAGCTTACAAAAAATATTTCAATTCAAATTCTACAGCCCGTATTGTGTTAACCGCTTGAACTCAATCGAAAATATCGATTTTCAAACATCACCAGGGTCAAGGTAAGGCTGTCTCGTGAAAATCTTTTTAAATTCCTAAATCAAATTTATTCCATGAGCGTAGGCAGAGTAATTTAGCTAAGTCCGGTACAAAAATATTTTTCATTTCACCTCGTTTCAACATTTAGTGCCATTCCACGCCATTACGTCATAAGGTACTATACACTATAGGTACTATGTAATTAGGAATCATAGAGAATACTTTGTTATAATTACAATATATTACGAAATTGGGACTTAAGTCAATATCGTCTTAAAACTGACAACTAATCACTGTACTTGAAATTGTATAAACAGCTAAGTAGGTGCCGGATTGGAACACAAGACTTTTGAACCACCGTCGTTAAGTTTTCGGCCGAAAATTGGCGAAAATACGTTATAAGCGGCAAGCAACATAAACAACTAACGTCAAAAATTGTCACAAAAAAGTATGATATAACACTTTATATGACTACTCCCACATCACCACAATGGAAAACTAATGTTGTGAATTAATTAACTTATATTATATTTATACCTGTTATTTATTTCTTCGTTTATTTTATTTGTTATTATAGCGGAAAAAGTACACATTCTGGAATTTTCAAGTATCCACTTATTACGTTTCATGTGATACAGCCCTGTGACAGACGGATCGTTAGATAAATTATCTATTTTATATCTACTAAAGAAGTAGCAAACGAGCATGCAGTCCACCTGACAGTAACTGACTGCCACCCGTGGACATCTTTAATCAACCTTAAACAGAATTGGGGCTCTGTCGGATGAAGTTAGAAAACGTTGTAAAATGTTGTATCTCCTTTCCACTTTCCTTTAAACTAGAACACACCTTTTTAAAAGGTGGTAGAACTCATCTAGTTCGACCGGAGAGGTACCACCGCCACCCTCATAATCCTCCGTGAAGCGATTTTTGTGTTTCGGTTTGGAGAGGCATGGTTGCCGGTTATATATAAATGCGAGGCAAACATCTTTAGTCCTCAAGGGTAGCAACACATCTGTGATCAAACTAAGGTATGATTTAATTGTACTTAGGTATGATTACTAATGTCCATGGGCGGCATGGACCACTTACCATCGGGTGGACTGCATGCTCGTTTGCTATCTTTTTACGATAAAAAAAACCAACGCTAAACGTTGATGTTTTCAGAGATGAAAAATTGTGGCAGTCGTGCCTTCGGAGTCGTTCTATCAACGGTCCTACCGCTTAAATCAGTAGTGAATGAGACGTAACTCATGTATATTACGAAAACTAGCAGAATTTGATATGCGTCAATATTTTAATTAAGATATTCTACAGCAATCAGTGAGAATCACAGGGACAAAAGAAATTTGAATGTGTATAAAGTTCTACCTATGTATTTTGTATGTGTACGAATCACATGTACACATGTTCAAAATAAATGAATATCTAAACATGCCGACCAATACAATCGAACCTAAATACACAAGAACTTATAGGTATACGTACGTACCTATTTACTTACTTATACCTTTATCAACCGCCTCTCCAATACGTAAAATATTAGTCAACAATAACGTTAAACAATTTTCAGGCGAACCGTGCGTGCCGATACATTATTTGGTCCTATGTTCGCGGAGCAAACATAGTAATCCATTTGCGAACGGAAATTAGCTTTTCGCCTTGTCACTTTATTAAAGCACGGGTATTCACTCGCATCTATCCTTGTGTGTACCCTGTATTCATGTACCCTTATTATTTTTCTATTAAAAGTAGCTAATACTTATCCTGGTCATCTACTTGTGTGTAACATTATAGTCTAGCAATGTAAGTGTAGTATATAGTATAGCATCTGTCCAGTTGATTCCGAGATTAGTCTTAAATCAGGAATAAAAAGTTTTTTTCATTATTTGGAAATGAGAAATAATAATTATTTAAACTGGTGTGACAGACAGGAACTTCCACTTTATTTAATGAGTTGATTTCAACCATCAAGAGAAAATCGAAATGTTTATTTATATAACAACACTATTATTTATACAACAAACAAAAGCAACACACCAGTCTTATTCAATTTGAATTAAATTTATATCCTTTAGGAAAACCTGGAGTTTATTTGGAATAATATGCCTACATGGAACTTAGTGTATGTTTGGAATATAATGACCGAACTTTTAAAAGCTTATTGACATGCCTCACGAATTTACGAAAGGTTGTCGGTCCCGTACAAAAGTCCCGTACCCTATCGTTGAAAACACATATATTATGATTCTGTAACAGTAAACACGCTAAATGTTATTAAAACTTGGGAATCACCAAAAATATAAAACGCAAGCAATGTTACCATGAAATATTTGATTAAGGTTACTAGAAGGCATATTTTGATTATTCTATAATGAAATAATGATATACTTACTGAGTGGACCTTCGAGTCACTGCCTTATATTGATTCTTTTTGGGTAACCGTACACAAAGTGTGTTAACACGACCCTATAATTAAGGCTTCTATGTCCGTCTGTCCGTCTCTTAGGACCTTACGATTATCTTGTGAACCCTAATAAGAAAATGCTTGAAATTTTCACAGATTGCGTATTACTATGGCCACTATTACAATAATTATAATAAGCAAGTAAAATCTTTTAAATTATACTTTAAGGCAATGTGCAAGTACTCGCTTCAAGTGTGTGATATTTCGTATCATTTTATTCCATATCTGGCTGGATTTGTAACTGCTGAATGCTTTTGAGCATTAAGCCCGTCTGTTGTACCACTGTTTTTATTGGTTCAAAAAGTATAAATAAATAAATAAATTTGTAATTATTGCGCTTGTCGCTACAATTTTTTTGTTTAGTGTTTGATTTAAATTATGGTTGTACGGAACCTTGGCTGTCGATTCCGACTTGTGCTTGGCCAATTTGTAGTTCAACGAATATAACCAATATTGAAATAACAAAAAGAGGTCTCTGTATAAATTTGAAGTGTTTGCGTTCTTATCTAATTTTTTTCGTAATTACTCGTAATAAATTCGATTGCTTAGTCGCGATTAAGTTTACTTATAAGTACTTATAATAAGTCATTTATATAACATTACAGTATTCAAAGTAACTAAAGTAGTAGCGTAAACATAAGTAACTGTTAACCAATGATTAATTAATGTCGTATTGTTAAAATCAGTTAAGGGTCTTTTGTCAGAGTAAAATACTGGAACATTTTGCTACACACTGCATGTGTGGGTTGCGTACAATACGTTTTGCAGGTTTGCTGAAAGCTTAGGTAATGCAAGTCAGTTAGTTATAATTATCTACTAATATAATGTCTAAAAATAAAGATTTTTTTGTATCCATTTTTTCTACTCAGTCACTCAGAGTCGTTAATATGTTGTGAACAACGTGTACATGGGCATTTAATGCGATAAACAGGCTTACAGAGCGAAAACTCGTTAAGTAGAGCGAACAAAGATCTTTAACACATTTTTCTTGTATCGCAATTATTGAGTTATTTCTTGAGCTTAGGAATAACATTTCTATATTTGTCACTCGTTTCCGAGAAAGCGTAAAAGATATTTCAGTTTATTGCTATCCGTTAATTAAATAACAAATGAATTATATTTATAAAATAAACAATTCATAAGAAAGAAGATTTTGTAAATATTTATTACAATATGTTCTTTCTTTTCTTGTGTACGTATTTGTAGGGTAGAATTTACGTATTTTTAATTTTAACGGGTCTTTCGAATAATATTTGTGTCATTGATATTAATTCATTAATTGGTAGGAAAGCAATTTTCTGTATTAATAGCTAAACGTTAACCTATATATTTTATACATACATGTTCAAAACACATCTAAGTTGCGTTAAAGTTAAATTCAAGTTAAACTTAGTTAAATTGAGTTTGAACCGTCCCACCGAACATCAGAAAACGCTACCTGTCTTACCTTTAAACACACACTTTAATTTTAAGAAAACATGGTTAGTTTTGAGTATTTTATTTAGGCTTTAAGCCTCAGAAGATATCGACTGTTTGTAGGATATAAGAAAGTTATTGAACTAATAGTTACCGTTATGAGTGGACTGGTCACTCACATATCTTCGTTCACATTTGAAACACTTTAATACTAGGGCATGTTGATTGGCGTTTATTGTTGAAGCGTTCGTCGATCGTTTACCTCCAATTGAAACTCCTGATCGACATTGATAACTATACGTCTGATATCGACAAAAGATAATTCCTACTCTAAACATGTTAAAATAACTGAATTTAATCGCATCTCTTACCTACACACACTTACGTAGTAATAAATCTACCAACTTCTCAATAACTATGTATTTTCCGCCCGAGTTTTAGGAGTTCCCTGCAGCTTTAAAGATACGCTTTAAAAATCAAATTTTCTTTCTATGTCAATAAAAGTGTTTCTATGTTAATAAAAAGGGAACTTTTCCCATAAAAAGTGTCCCCGCTCCAACAAAACAAGCATTTCCAAATAAGTTGATAAATTATGGAATTGGGGAGTAAAAAACTAACCTGTCGAAGGCAATTACTCATTATTACTTAAAAACTACTCGTCAGATCTTGATAAAAATTTAAATGGTCTTTCTAAGGGTCTGTTTTCAATTTCCGAAAATAATATGTAACCGTAATGAGGACCTCCTTTTTAAATGTCAGTAGAAAATAGTGTACCAAAACGTTATGTAACCAAATATTGCCTACTGTAAGTGATCACTTATTAAAATTGTAAACAACTATGTCAAGTAGATGCGAACCGCAATTATTTTCGTAGACAGTAAGACAAAAGTATTAAAACTCAGCGCATGTTCGTTAAAGGCTTTGAAGTGCCTTAATTGAATAAATAGGGCCCTTAAAATAGAGGACAAACACAAATTACATTTGATACGCGTTCTGTTTCCATGAAAACCATTCAATACATACAAAGCACTTCATGTAGATAATTTCATGTCAAATTACAGAAATCGAATATAGTGATTTGAGTCAAGGAGCTTGGCTTGTTCGTGTACAACACGGACTATACAAATATGGTTTTAATGGGTATTCTATATTTTGTTAGAATCTAAAATGATTTTAAACTACTTATTATGAGCTTTGCCATTTGGTATAGTCACGTGTTTTTCATCGATTATATGTGTTTCTAATTTCAAACGGGATAAATCGGATGTAGTGGTTATTTAAAATCTTAACTATTACAAATGATTAATAAGATACAGCCTTGTGACGGACAGGCGGACAGCAGAACCGTAGTACGATATGTTAGCACCCTTGGATGTGGAACCGTAAAAAAGAATACATCTCTTTATTCTGATTATTTTGATGATAGGGCAATGTGACGTAGGACCTTAGAACCTCGAAACGGACGATCGACCCTCGAAGAGTATATGTGAAGGCTACCGACATAGCCTTTTGTATTCGAGTGGAAGGGATTACTACGAAAATCAGTCATGTGTAAATTGAAATGAATGAACATAATACATTTCAGTGTGGTATGCGACCGACTCTGCGGTGGGGGATCGGCCGTTTATTTTTGAGGTCCAAATTGAATATAAGACGAAGCAGGAATTATTAGTGTATTAGAGGTAATCATTTGTTTTAAAGATGAATTTTAGGTGGTAGAACTCGTTTAGTTCGACCGGGGAGGTACCACCGCCACCCTCACAATCCTCCGTGAAGCAATTTTTGTGTTTCGGTTTGGCGAGGCGTGGTTGCCGGCTATACCTAAATACAAGGCGAACATCTTAGCCCTCAGGGGTAGCAACGCATTTGTGATCAAACTTAGGTATGATTTTATTGTACTTAGGGGTGATTACTAATGTCCATGGCCAGCATTTACCGCTTACCATCAGGTGGACTGCATGCCCGTTTGCTAATCTTAAACGATAAAAAAAAAGATGCATGAAAATATATAAACGTGCCTAAAAATTCATGATGAGACTATGTTTTAAGCTCCTGCCAATGTGAGAGGAAGAAATCTTGCCTTGCTTTCATTCCACGGTGAGGTCTCTGCATGACCTCTGTCTAACAGTGGGTCTGATGCAATAAAGGGTGACACTGTTAACCTGGTTGTAGTAGACTTATTAAATGACATCCGCTATATGACAAGATGACCTCGAAAGTATATCACGAACTCGCCTAATATTATTGTTAGGTATTGAACAACTAGTAGTTATGAGTACAGAATTCACAAGAGCTACTGCACTGGGCTTCACTCATGGTATATTTCACTTTGTACAACGTTTCTGTTACTATGAAGTCATCTTAATCGGGTCTCATTTCCATAAAGAAGTTGGACAATAGTGTTTTTTGATTCTGCAGAATAAATATAGTCATTGTGATATCAAAGATAGTAAGCAAATTTTTCATTAGGTGTATTAAATCCTGATCGAGTATACTACAAGCCCACTTGATCACGGTCGGTTTACGTCATCATTTTCATATCAATCTACAAGGGCACGAAAAACAGCTCTTAAATAATCTCTTAACCCTTGTTTAAGAAAAAGTTTAAGCGATATCGGTAAAGAATTTTAAGTAAAAGTCGGGATTAATTTAAGTTTGGAAATTAATATTCTTAATCGCTTCTTCAAAACCTTCAGAATAATATTTAGATATTTAGGTATATTCTATACTAATCTTATAACGTCGAATAATTGTTTGTACGAATGCGCTATTATCTGGGAGTGGAATTCAAATTTGAAAAAAGATGTATTATTACGAATTGTTAGGTTGCAAGTTATAAAATGCTTGGTTGACCTGAAATGGACCCGAAGATTGTAAAAGAGTGGGGAATTTACCTTTTTTTAGATGCGGGTGAAACCGCGTGGCAAAACTTGTTTTATTGTATGCGACAAAATATTATTATACATACTTTAAAAAGACCAGTACAAAATGTCTAGTTAGCTAAGTTCTAGCACGTGTTATGTTCAAGATTTGGGACAAAGAAATGTATCCATATAAATACCTTTTCGTTGTCAGACTACTTTACCCACTCGTGATGTAACAAGTCAGTTAACTTTTCTTCATACATGTAGCAGCGGTTCACTGACACCGATGAAGACATGTTATCAAAGATATGCAAATTTTCTTCTTCATCTCCTCCACGACCTGTACACGACGTTTAATTAAAGCTCACGGCGACATTGAAATCTCATGTAAGTTTACATCACATAGTAAATAACAAAATTATAAAGTAATTAATATTGTTAAAAGTTAAAACAGTTGATATTAAAAGTTCAAAATTCCGAGTGACATTAAGCTTTAAATAAATGCCTTCTGTGTTTACTAAACGCAATTTTCATAATTCATAAACGCAATTTGGTACATATCCTAGAAACTGTACAGATCATATTTTTTCAATAACGGAAAATTTTATAATATGCTTAAACTTTTTCCATAGAAAAAATGATATGTTATTCTTGTTTCATACTTCATCATAACCCCAATGGTCTGATGTGATATACAGAATTTTCCCAGAAGATACCTATTATTTCGTCTCGAACATTAATCATTGATGGTGCTTTTATGTAAATAAAGTTCTCGGTGCTTGTAATTAACAAGTTGGATATGCAAATAGAGGCGGGGTTGGTAATAATCAACGTGTTTCCCCATCTGCAATCACTCGATCTACACGAGTTTATTACCCGAGTTGATTTTACAGTACAGAGGGTGAGTGCATAAAGCCTTGCTTATAGCTTTGACCAACTTGTTATTTACTGTTATAAATAGAGCAATACCATAATTTTAATACAAAGCTACAGTAATTCTGTACATACTTTTATAAACGTGATATAAATGGGGTTTATGAGTGTAACGTTCATCTGTGGGTGTGTGTGTGTACGTGCGTTCGTGCGTGCGTGCGTGCGTGTGTGTGGCATCGTAGCACCCTCAGTATGAACTGATTTTGATTTGGTTTAAAAAAGGTAATTCAGTCGTTTGAAATCATCTGCTCTTTTTCAGTAAAAGTTGAGTTTTTATCATTTAACCTAATGTAACTTGTTATAACAACATTTATATCTGTCACAGTTTCGACGCCATTTCGTCACTTCGAAATTATAACGAATAAAACTAAAAAAAAACGATTACTTACGATTTGAACTACACAAGTCATGCATATTGTAAGCGGTATTATCACGATTAGTTTTTCGTTATTTGTATGCAGAAATGCTGAAATATTATTAATGTAGTCTTCTATAAGGTCCGGACCAAATCGATTTAGTGCGCTCAAAAAATATCATCCGATAACGTATGAACGGACGGCTATGATAATTTTATTTGTTGTGAATATAAGCATGCGAGCCTAGAAACGATATGACTACTTTATGCAATAAACATACAGTTAAATTTTATTCATTGGTTCGGATTGTACGGAGTAAACAATACTACTTTGAGCCTTAAATAACTACTTTGTCTATGTTCACGAAATAAACTGGAATGTACTGGCTGCTTCTATAAGACGCGTGGCGGTAGTTTGTAATGTAATGTGAGCTTACTGTACCTTTTCGTGTAAGACCAATGTTAAACCAAATAATGACCAAATAATACAAGGGTATTTTAAGGTAAGATACGCTTGTATTATTTCTTCGCTTATTCTAGGCTTGTAAGGATTGTATATTGGTATCGTGACCCGCGTAGCCGTGCGGTCATCATAAAGGTCTGACACGTAAAGGTTTCCGGGTCTGAATCCCAGCGAAACGGAAATCTATATGATGAATTTGAGTTCCTGTTCTGGGTCTGGGTGTTTGTGTGACCACGACACAGAAACCTATGTGGAGTTATTGTTGAAGAAAGCGTCTTTAAAAGTAAATTTCTTTATTAATATAAGGTTTAATATCGAAGGAACGCTTTCTAATAACTACAATGGTTATAAAGGCTAGAAAGAAATTATTTTAAAGTATATTATACATAATGATATTTATTTTACAAAGTGCAAAATGTTTACTTACAATAAGTAGCGGGTACCAACTAACTATACACCTCGCGTCGGTGAGCACATTTAACAACCTGTTTCTATTTGTAGAATACATTGGAAACTACGATTACAAACAGTCGTTAAAAGACACACGGTTTGTGTTTAGTAGAACAATATATAGTGCGACACAACTAGAAGTCGCATTAGAAAATTCGTAAAACGGATCGCTTCCGAATCGAGTGTGCTTCACGATCGCAAATATTTGTAATTCCGTTTAGATTTATGTAAATTAGAATATTCTATTTTTTTATCGTATAAAGGTAGCAAACGAGCATGCAGTCCACCTCTCGATAAGTGGTCACTGCCGCCCATAGACATTAGTAATCATCCCCAAGTACAATTAAATCATACCTAAATTTGATCACAGACGCGTTGCTACCCCTGAGGACTAAGATGGTCGCCGTTATTCGATAAAATTGTGAATTATTTTGTACATTTAACACTAACCTTTCTATAAGCTTCTATAAATATCGTTAACGTTCTATACTAAGATAAATTATCTATTTTTGGTTAATACCTATATACATTTTGCAAGGAAAACCGGCTTCGTCTAATAATAAATTAGTATCTAATTAATAAGGATTAACATTTCGTACGTTTATATTAACGTGTATTAAATTTTGGCGTTTATATACGATCTATATAAACAATCCATATAAAAGCTTGTGCTATGAATTTTATACACATCTACAGATCTTTCCCTAAACAATATGCAGAAAGATGGAATTCCATTTCTTGAAAAGAATTCAAAAGATCATGCCGGACTTATTACCTCTCAACGATTTTCTTAGTACAAAGGCTGCTTCCAAAGCTATTTTCAATATACTCATCGCTATACAAATTCAGAAACGTTGCTTGAATTTAATTTTATTTAGACAAATAAAACGTAGTATATGCCAACTTGCCAGCCTCTGAAAGCTCTATACAAATTTGGGTAGCAAAATAAAGTTTTAAAACAATTCACCCTAGCTTGGAGACCTAGATCATTAAGTGAAGTTATCGATACAACCTAGACCCTGTTGAGCGACTTAGTGAAAAATAAAACTGACCTTAATTAGTCTCATTGACCTCAATATAACCTATCGTGACCTAACCTAACCTGACATTTAGGTAATCCTCTCTTATTATTTTACGAGTTAGCGCAAACTGTAAAATCAGTGTTCCGTGTTTATGCATATTGAATGGTGACACGTTGTTACGTCCATTAAGAAACTGCACAATAAAGGGCGACGATGTAGGTCAACAAATGATGTCACTGTCATAGGGATAATATTGTGTCTCGAACGATATGCAAACGTTATCTGAAGGACTTAGAGTCATTAAATATGTATCAGGTCATATTAAATTATACTAATG
>DWOQ01000547.1:0-11090 GCA_018251115.1 Codatractus alcaeus
ATTTAAAAAATATAATTTACGGTCGAATTTCGACCGCATGCTGGACCACTAGTAGAAGATAAAAATGCAATTAATTGTTCCTAACAATTAATTGCATTGGTTATTTAGAATTTAAATTTATGGATACCTTAACAAAATGGCCCAACAACATCAACAAACTTACACTTTGTTGATGTTGTTGGGCGTTTAAACTGTATGTTTAATTCTGACCATATAATTAGCCCAATCCAGGTCATATTTAGAATATTGCAGACAATATTTTGAATATTTTGTGAAATGATCAATTTCACCAACTGTCCACGACATACCCTCGTGTTTATACCGATAAACGCTAAAACTTATAATATTTTACATTGTGTTCCCGATGTTTGAGCGCGACGCAACGACTCCAATAAATGTTTGTTATCGTAAGTTCACCTTGTCTGACGTTTGTTTAATCGGGCGTTAACCGATTATTGTGTTATGGCTTCTTGGTATCGAA
This sequence comes from Codatractus alcaeus, assembly GCA_018251115.1. Taxonomy (NCBI): domain Eukaryota; kingdom Metazoa; phylum Arthropoda; class Insecta; order Lepidoptera; family Hesperiidae; genus Codatractus; species Codatractus alcaeus. The sequence continues at coordinate 482 of DWOQ01000547.1, forward strand.
TTGGGGTTATTTCGGTGTTACTTCGGACTTCGGTAATAGGACCGTCCGTATTTGTTAGTAAACAAAACCAATTAGGAAAAACACTTCTATATTTTCCACAAAATGCTGTGAATTTTATAAGAACAGCAGTTAACAAGACGATTAGGTGAAAAACTTAAATAAGTCTCTACAAAAGAACAACATCTATTAACAACTTAAATCCGACTACCGAAAAAAATGAAGCTTATGTCACTTGGACCATAATGATAAATCATTTGACAGCCAATTCATGAAAAGCGTATGAGTACCTACTTTAGGCACTACGGTGGATTAAATGTACATACACAAACATACAATACAAAGACACCAACAACACCAAACATAACAATTTCTTTTGGCTTCACCAGTCGGGTAAAAACTTGAAACATAGTACGAATACATTACGAATGTAGCATTTTAAAAATAACGTGACAATTAATTGATAAAAACCGGTCAAGTGCGAGACGGATATGCAAACCACCGTCCACCGTCGTTCAGATCGGGCAAAATGCATTTATAGCGACAGACGTGTATATAAATACCGTGGGATATCGTAGCAAAATATTACGATATCACATACATATGGGTACTCTCACATCGCCGTGATGGCATAACAGATGGAGTGAATTCTTAAAAGCAGCTTCTGTTTCTTTAAGGCTTTTATTTTACTCTTTATATTTTTCTCATTTATTGTTATAGAAAATATCTCAGATATTACGGTTCATAAGATATAGTTCTGTGACTGACGAATAAAGGGGACAGACGGGAAGCAGAGCCTTTATTATATTTGTTATTTATTTTAATTCTTGATTTAATTTTAATATTAATCTTAAATATTCAAACAAATGTTTTAAAATTAGATTCAATTTAATTGTAAAATTCATATTCAGTTTTCTTTAGACATTTTAAAACACTTTATATATCTTTATTTCATCTTTTAATAATTTAAAAATTTAATTAATAATTAATGCAAGCTGTGATTACCTATAATTGTAAGAACAGTTAATTATGTATCCAATTACTTACTTTTTAAATTGATGACTGTAACACTGTTTCTTGTGTTGATAATCCAAAAGAATAAATAAATATTTATCGCTAAAAAAAGGTTCTCGTTGCCACCTTTCGGCTAGGGAACCCTAAAATATAATACGTGTGAAGTACCTGTCGTGTTAGAGCTAAAAAGGATATTCTAATCTGAAACACTTGTTAAGAAACGAGCCGACATTGTAATGTTGTAAAAAGGAACCATTAGATGTGAACAGGAAGTGACCGTTTATTGAGAGGCAGCTGACGACGCAGGACACGGGGGTTCGAGTTCGGCACGTGTCCGTAAATTGGTGTACGGATTGACTTGCCATAACTTGCGACGATTTTTTATCGACTTCAAAAAAAGGAGACATTCAATTTAATACATATGTAATATTATTGAACTTGAATGAAATTGAATATATTATTATTTACATACGACAAGTTCTTTCAAACTGATATACAATATTTTATAGATAAATATATGTATGTTGGTCTTCTCATTTCCCCGAAATTATTAATGGGACTGTTATCATTATTTCTTTTTTCTTCCAAAAATTTCAACTTCGGGATTAGTAAAAATTTCATCAAAATCGGCCCTGCACTGACTGACTGAAGGACTGCAACTCCTGCTGCAGACATTGGAGAGCTCCTATTCGTATTAGTAAATTTTTTACAGTGTATGTTAGACCTGTTTTTCAAAACAATGCAATAACAATGACACATGGTACTCAATTAAACATTTGAAGCCGATAACATATCCGATAATACTCACATGTATGACCGTTTTATACATGTATTGTATGTTAGTAGTTGTTAAATAATTACTTTGTACTCGTGACTAATAAACTAAGGATTTAGTTAAACGTGTTTTTCCTAGACCACTTCATTAAGAGTGTATTATATTCAGGGTGGAACATACAAATCAATGAATGAAACCAAGCGTGGCGACTTGGCCTTCCAGAAAGGTCATAGCTCTGACGTAAATCATCACCGACAGAATTGCAATTTCGTTAATTTCTTCTAGTGTTCAACGGAAGAGGGGCTTCAAAGTTTCAATATTGCAGTCTCGAAACCTACTGATATTTGTCCCGAAACTAACCTAATGTTAATAGTTAATAATGACAAGATGACAGTTCTTCTCAGGAAGAAACTATCAGATACAAAATCTACTGACACTTTAGCATGTATTGAAAATGTAAAATCTCGCGATGGTCATGGAGATTGTGTATACTTTAATTTTAATATGTTGGAAATGATATAAGTTCCACGCTTAAGGAGGTTAAATAGCGGATGTAAGTTCTTTCTGGAACCAACTATGAAGTCCACACGAACGAAGACGTAGGCATACGCTAGTTTGTACTATAATTTTACTATCATAGGTATGGAAAAAATTACGCAAAACATTACTTTACTACGCCTAATTATTAAAGAAAGGAAGCAACCGGTTACATATACGTCATACAGACACTAATATATATGAAAGGGCACGACTCCTGACTCGTGCGGGGCAATTGGTTCAAACGGATCGGCCCAATTGCCTTGTTACGAATCACCATGTTTGAGATGTTCTTGTGTTTAAGCGAAATTTATTGCAAAGATTTGACACACCGAGATACGTATGCTGTATGACGAATATTTCGAACGAGACTATTGTTTTCGTGTGCACAGAAAAGGCCGTTGAGGTTTCCTACAAATATTAGCACCATATGAAGCTCCAGGACTTCCCTAGTTAGGGGCAGACCAGAAGCGGCACGTAAAAAAGATATATATAACATCAGTAGAACTGCAATCTCATTTAGTGCTTGCAGTTTAGGCGCGACTTTTAATAGTAATTAGCATTTTCCTGTTTGTCTTTAGCTTTCTTTGTCTGAACTTTAAGTGTGTGCAAGTTAAAGTCCATAAAATACAACGAGCAACTTTACTTCAAAAATATTTAGGTATCTAACCTAACGCGCACCCGCGCTTTTTAGTCGTACTTCAGGAAAAATAATATAATATCATATATGATACCTACATTATACATATTACGTTTACTATCTTTGGTAGCAAACTTTGTAGGCTTTAGATATATTTAAACTTTAAATAAGTAACGTACAATGAAAAAATTATCACTTTTAGGTTTTTTACATTTTTCTTAGAATTTCGATTTCTACTGTAGAACATCCATGTCTTGAACACACACTATTATACGAAATCCATTTTCTAATCGCAAGTAATTGCACATATTGCATTATTTACCTTTAGTTGTATCTACACGAATATTTTCCTTTCAGCACATTTTACAAGTGCATTGCACAATATGGATTTACCAAAGAAAGGTTAAAAATAAAAAAAATGTGCAATCTCATCAAAAGAGAAAAACTGTAAAAACATTTGACATTCTAATGTTAACCTACTTTACGACCACTCGAATATTAAACAAAGAAATTATAAATATGGTGCAACTGCGTTGGCATGATACATTTTGTTATGAATAACAGTTTTATGACGAAAGATAACGCTTGCATACCGTATTGTATACTTGTGCGAAGCATAAATAGATAACAACAACTATTTATACCTTTGCAACTATACAGAAAATATAGCTGCCCATTTGCAATATGAAAACTGCATTTATTTAAATAGCTTTCTAACAATTTAATACTCAATTTTTAGGGTTCCATGCCGGAAGGATGACGGCCGGACCATATTTCTATGGTTCTACTTTCTATAAAGGCTGTATCTCATGAAAAGTAAAAGGCATTTTAAATTTTCTTAGCTACAACAGCAAATAATGATAATTATCACTCCAAATACATTATTTCAATTAAATAATTGATTTCACAAAGGAGAAGGTAATTTCAACAGTATTATATGCATATCAATTTAAATATTTTTCTTCATAATTTTTATTATATTCAGATTTAAATAACCTTTAATCAGTGAATCTACCTCAATAAAAATCTACATTTGTTAAAACACTAGTTCATATATGAAGTTTCAACATATAATTGCTAATAGATAGTAAATGACCTAGTTTCCACATGACCTAGTTTATAAAAAGCACTTCAAGAGCCACATATGTTTTTCAAGTATTTTGCATATGAGTAAAACTGGTAATCAACAAAGACAAGACTGGCTATTGGCCAAAATGTCACAGAATGATTAAAGATAATGCACATCAAAATGCACTAATCCAAACACAACATTCATATCAATGTACAAACTGACTCAAAATTAAGTTTGATAGTAGGTATAAAGATTTGACTTAATTGCAATATACCGGTATTATGGTAGGAAATCTCCATTTCTAAAAAGTATTTTAATAATTATTCTCTGGTAACATTTCTTTAGGACATACATACGAAAATATATCACACCAAGACAAGACAAGGCATAAATACCGAAATCTAGAACAGAAATCTAAATTCATTATTAAGAGGTATAATGTTTGTTGAGATAACTATGTTTTTAGTTTCGAAGCGTGTCCATTAATTTTTATGAGACAACCTCTTGCATGGTACAACCCAAAAATATTTTGTGAAACCCTATCCTGTTTGTATTTTATGTTACCAATTTCAAATCTGTTTTTAAATATTATTTCTAATTAATGATTTATATTAATTTTGTTACCAAACAGATTTTACCAGACAGATTTTTAATTAACATCAACTCAATAAAAATATCTATTTGGACCTAATATTGCTTTTTATTTGTATATTTTTACCAAAGCCTCCACAACCTCCATACTATAGCAAATGTAGTAAATATGTAGAATGTTGAAAATGTAGTAAATAATGCATGGAAGTAGATGGTTTGCAATTCTTTTTCTGTATAACACAACTCTTCAAAGGTTTAATAGTACTCACCGTGACTACCATGCAGTGGTTCTCCTTCACAGCTCCACAGCAGCCGAAGAATGCTACAATGAAGACAATGAGGCCAATGATGATCAGGAGCACAGGGCCAGTGGTGTAGAACTTCTCATCCGTCAAGTCAACATATGGGTCCGCTGCAATTTGAGCCTTCACTCCCACTATCAGGATTATGAGGCCACTTATCTAAAATAAAGATATTAATTAGCTATTAAAAAGCTATTAATTGTTTTTTGTTGGAAAAAGTCTATAAGAAGCATACGTAAATAGCATATACACTGGTCAGAAGTACCTTTGGTTAAAATTGGTTATTTTTCATACATAAATAATATAATTTTACATTTGAATACAAGTTTCCTCATGATATTTTCCTTGAAATACTGGTTGTATTTAAAAAATAAGCGCATTTCAGTCTTTAGGGTAATCTGGGAAAACACTAAACCAATTTGGAAATTTTACGAAAATATGGAGCAATTTATTTAAAGTAGTATAAAAACATTTTTACTACAATAAGTACGACAGTATCTAGAATTGATGAAGCTGATCGTTAAGACAAGTTGCATATTGTAAAATGCTTTTAAAATTTACAGATATTAAAAATATATACAACAATCTTAGTAACTGTAGGATTCGAAAAATAAATAGAAAGTTTATGTCAATCGTAAATATGTGTCATTGCTATACATAAAAATACTACACATATATACATTAAATAACATAGTTTTAGTTTAATGTTACCCCCACTTTAATATTTAGGGAAAACTTTATCTATTGCGTATGCAAAATGTACCACAATTCAAATTTCTTATCCAAAACAACGCCCCATTTTGCTTCTCTTATGAATCATCAAGATAAATAACATTGGAGTAATATTATTTTATACAAAAAGTTGTTTCAATACGGTATTGGGGACTTTCTATTTACCTTATTACCTACCCTTTACATTTTTGTAAAAAAAATCATTCTAAAAAATAAAACATTGTGCAATAGTCTACACTACGAACATATTGTAATTATTTTTTATTTCTTCTAAGTAAATACGTTAAAACAACACACCTATTTTACTGGTATATTATACACAATTACTGCGTTTTTTAATGAATTGCAAATGCATTTGAAATGGCAGTATTAGGGGCATTTTTGCATAATTAGTAAGCGCACCGGGGACCGCCCGACGGCAGGTGGAAGGCTTTCAAGGAAAAAGCTAACACTTACCGCGAACAAAAGGTTGACGCCGAACAGTAGATATTTCACACACGACATTCCCGCTCCGATAGCCATTTTTAAATCTTGATCTCTTCAAATTCTAAATTTAAAAGCTATCTGGAACAAAGACATTTAAATAAAAATTCTTTCTACAAGCTCTCTGAATGTAACGCAGAAAAAAACATCGATTTGCGTCGTTGGCTCGGCTTATGGGTATATTTTCCTATTGTGTTGTGCCTCAAAATCTTATTTTTATGTGCACTATTATCACAATTGTATTAAAAACAAGGTTTCGCGGTAGTAATAAATCTTACCGTCGATTACTGATGTTTTTTAAATATAGCAAAACACGCACGAATCGAACAAACACCACCCAAACGCCCCGCCGCGAAAGGTAAATCTGCCTGTGTTTCCACTTTCCAGTTACAATTTGATGTATTGATTCTATCAGTTTCTACCAACAGGCACAGTGTTGCCCTATTGTATATGCGAAAAATAACTATTTATTATATTTATTAACTATTCGTGCAGTTATATTATGAAGATGATGATAATAATAAAAAGAATTTCTAGAGGTACTTAATAATTTGCTATCAGTTGCCTCACTTTGAGTGTTACCTTCCGTACGAACTGTGGTGCCATCTAGAATCGTAGTTTCACTTAGCGGAGGTCTAGTGATTTAGACGTGAAGACTAATCAGTTTAGTGTTTTTTTTTACCATAGACTAAGAGTAAGATGCTTGAATATTTTACCTAAATTAGTCATATTACACGTCTAAATTATAACTCATATGCTCATATCTAGAGTTTATAGTGGTAGATAGGTAGCTTGACTATCATTTTGCTATTTTATTGTATTATTTTTACATTACACTATTTTGTATCGAGCATTTTAATTTATCACCATAACGGTATTCCCTGTTTACTAACTACATACTCCCACATCATATATATGTACAAAAATTAGGTAAGGTTGGGCACGGGCGGCAGTTGAACGGGTACGTTGTGTTATTAAAATACCCACAGAAAATACCCACAGGGGTTGGCTACTAATTCGTACATTTCTCCAGAAACTGTTGGTGCAGCTGGGGGAACAGAGCGCTACATCCGAAGGGCAAACCATGCCCAGTAGTGGATTAAAACGCCACTATAATTTACCTTTTATTAAGTTTATCACTGAACCAGGGCCGGATTATTCATTAGATAGTGTAGGCATTTGGTGCACTGCCTAGGAGCTTCGTATCCTTAGCCTCACGTTATGGTAGCTAAGAGATTTCAGTGACAAATAGTTTCATATTACCCGACCGTATATAGGGAGGTATTCCAAAGGTTTTCACCCTCCAATCATCTAATTCTATCCTCAATATCTCCTATGAGTCAGATAATGTTTTTGTAACAACTGAACAATATATTTGTACGTTAATGTATTATTCGGTTATGATTAGATGAAAATGTCAAGATAATATAGATACCGGTTAGTTTTCAGATCGATAAAAATATCTTAACGTTAGTCTGCGTGTTATCTCGGCCCGTGTGCCAACAGTTATTTGTTTGGTGATTTTTCAAAATGGATAAAATAAAAGTTCCTGCATTTTTAAAATCGGTGCGGTTTTCTTTGGCCGCTGTGAACAGTTTGTTTGTGGTGAGACTATATCTTAATTTCTTATTTATAAAATACATTTAACTTAATGTTTTATTTACTTGGAATTTAAATTTGGTAGAATTGTTGACAAGCTGCCTATCGCAGTCACTATATCAGTCTTGCAAAAGATTCTGAGTTCGACCTCGGCCAGGAAAACATTTGAGTTTCAGTTCTGGTTCTGAGTTTTCGTTTTTTTTTTTTTTATTTTTGTATCCATAGCAATGTATGGCATCAACAAACCGGTATATTTTTGTGGATCTATGAATGAAGAATTCATAAATAAATGTTCAGTACAGTTCATATTTCCACTGCGACGGCATTTCATATGTAATTTCTTTGTATAGCAGTCTTTCTCGAAGTGAGCGATAAATACCATTTAATTAAATTAAAGTAATACTTGAGATTATAATTAGAAGATTTGGCAAGGTTAAAGATTCTATATTAATTTTCGTCATCAGTGGTATTTTTAACTTTTAATCTATTCCACAGGTCACAGGATTAGTCCTCATCATTGTTGGCTCAATTATTCTGGCAAGGCACCATGATTACAGCGAGTTGATCACACAACGGTTCTTCACACTACCCGGCTTCGTTATAGGGACTGGAGTGGTTGTGATACTTACTTCAATTCTTGGGTTTTACGCTGCACTCTCGGAACACTTCTATTTCATCCTTGGGGTTAGTAAGCCTACAACGTGTATCTATATCTTCATCATATCATCTCAGGTTTGGGGTTGTCTACTTAACTGATACGACAAAAGAATGATTACTTCAGCGGGTATTGATTTATTGAACCCCTAACGCAAATAATTTTTTGTTATAAGCTTTACTTCTGTCTGTCGGATAACCCTTAAACGGATGAACCGATTGAAATAGTTTCTTGCTTGAGGGTTGGCTTGATCAAAAGAGTGCTAGGCCACGATTTAAAAATCTTATTAGTCGTTTGAAGATTAACAACTCTTTTTAATATCAGTTGGAGCTTTTGAAATGTTTATTTGAATGTAACTCGTTATAAGATAAAGAATTTAATACATTTAACGGGTAAAGATATTGACCAAAATATGAAAATCGTCAAGATATGTTTAGTGATGGACTAAAACCAAAGATTGATGTTTGAGCTACAGAGGCCAAGACCTTATATTAAATACGAGGTTTTGTCGTAATAACCATATTTGATTGTACGATTTGGTGACCGAAGTACGTGAATAACGACACAGGAAAATGGTAGTTTTCTTTCCTTGGTTTAAAGTCTTAAATCCAAAAGATCTCAGCTATATCCATAGGAAAAAAGTAAAATTCATCTATGTTTAACAGTTTGAGAATAATTTCCAGGCATATTTGCCATTTGGATATGATAGGGGCTTATAAAATTAATATGTCCAGATTTGTCAATTGTCCTAATGCAAAGTATCTATGCTTCTCTGCATTGATAAGGGTCAGCCTACTAGCCTGAAGGTAGCCGATAAGAGCAAGATAAGAGATTCAGCCGCGAAATTACTGATATTTTGAAATCTGTGAGAGAAATCAGTTACATGTTATGTCCAGGGAGAATAATGTGTGTTTATATAAAACCGAGATTATCCGTTTAAATTTTATATATGCATTAAAGGCATACGGTCTTTCACGTCGTGGATAAAATTGAAAAAAGCAGCCATCGTTACATAGCGAAATTTTTATGTTTATTAACTCCATACTCCAACTCTATTATACTACTATTGTATGGAAAATCTGATTTACTAATTAGGCACTTTGACATAGTTCTAATCAAATCAAATCAAATCAAATATTTTATTTCATTGCATATATTTCATTCATTGATATATGCATACTTGTTGAACGTCTAATTGGATTCGGTGCATCGGCTTTGCGCGCTCTTTTGGCTAAGGTAGGCCGAGAGAAAAAAGCCGGCGGAATAGAGCTCCTGGTACTCTTGTGAAATTGATCATTTACATCATAATGTGCAGTATTGCATTAGCCCGATAATGAGCACATGCTACAGGTAATGTGCGGGTAATGTAATCTACAGGTAATGTACATGTGCGGCAAATCACACCATTGCCTCAGGTGTAGGCATTGCCTGTTCTCTGGTGTAGGATTCCTGTTTTATCTACAGCACTTATCCAGCATGGTGTGAAAGTATTATTTCGATCCTGCGCGGAGATTAGCGGTGAGCTGTTGCGGTAATGAATCGATAGTGACTAATAACAACTTTTATTTTACGTTACATATAACGATTGTCAATCAAAAAACTGATCCTCATTTTACGTGTAAGGGATGACAAGCATTATATTTTACGATCCAAATAACGATTGTTTAGTGCTAGTATATCCTTTAACTATAGTTATAAGAAGCAATGTGTTTCCTAATTTCAGTATCTGGTACTTTTACTAGTAGTTCTAGTATTCGAGATAGCCATAACGATAACTGGTTACGGACTGCGAAGTGGAGCTTCATCGGAGATAAGGGACACAATGATTCAGAGTCTCCATCAGTACAGCGCGAGGATAGAGGTTGCTAAACTCTGGGATGACCTGCAAATGGAGGTAAGTAGAATTAAGTAATTTAATAATTCAAACAATAACTAGAGTCTGTGATTTTAGAAATGTGATTTTCCTTGCTGAAGCTGATTTCTGTATTCATAATTCTATGCTAGGTTTCTTTTGATCGCTTGATATGGTTGTTTTTCATGATATGATCAGCTATACCGACCATATCAACTAAACGTCGCCATTTAATTATATGTCAATGGACGTTTAACCGACGTTGACGTTTTTGTAGGTGGTGGAACTAGTTTAGTTCGACCGGGGAGGTACCACCGCCACCCTCATAATCCTCCGTGAAGCAATTTTTGTGTTTCGGTT
>DWOQ01000548.1:0-11084 GCA_018251115.1 Codatractus alcaeus
ATAGGCTACCCGCTATTATTAACTTTAACCTTCTGTTTACCTACCATATCATATATTACTTATAGACATTACGTCACCTATATATAATCATCGGCGCTCAGGGCCGGCCATGTCGGTTTGTTACGAGGTATTTTTGTGTATAAGGCGATCTCATCTCGATGCGCCGGAAAATGGTAAATCATTTTTTTTATTCAATACGACAACCAAAAAACACTTATTAGACATACATTTGATTGACATTATAGTTATCATGCAAGATTAGTACATATAGTCAACGACAATAATTTTGTCGAGGGTACATATTAAGATTGGGAATTTAGAAGAAGTTTTTAGTACCGATGCAGTTCAAGTTCGTGCCATGACCTTAAACTGTATCGACACGATTCATAGGATCATAGGAAGTACAAGTACACAGGGGACTCTACTATAAATAGACACGTAACATTGATATCTAAACAAACAGTGTATACATTTTAAAACACCAATAGACGTTAAAAGTTATATATAAGTAGTGATTACTCGCATTCTACCTAGTAAATGTCAGATACTACTGAGGATTAATACTGTTTTATTAACATACTACAGGGTCTTATAAGTTACAGCGAGCCCTGTGCATATGCAAGTTACTCGTTAATGTACTGCGACCAAGTACTCTGGATTACCAGATACATAATTATAAGGGCACAGACATAATCTGTAAAGGGACACGCGTATCGTATTATATATAAGTATTTTGATTAGATACAGGCTTGTTTTAGCAAAACCACAATTTTCTACCGACACTCATGGGCAATATCTTTGTATTACTTCTTAGGGTCTCTAAATACTTTCCTCTACTACTTTCTATCTACAGAAGATAACCGAATCTACTAGTATATAATATATCTTTATGAAACCTCGCACCAACGCAATCACGTCCTCGTGAGGAACCTTTACATTCATTGCCATCACAGACCATATTCACTTCTAACATCCGAAAACTACCAATTTTACCCGCCTTAGTCCATCTTGTATATATACTACGAATACAATTACCGTGGTTATCAAATTTCCAAATAATCTAAAATTTATAATCTATTTTTTATTTCATTCTCTAAATTTAAAATAAATAAACAAATTCTTTACTTTCGTGACCTCTATACGCTGATCCTTTCCTAATACTTCAACAAAGATTACACAAGATCCCATTGACCACAAGATACCCATTGCTAACCCTAAATTACAAGGAATATAATTTTCCACATTGTTCTCTACAATAAACATGTATACATATACTTCGCCTTTATATAGACGGCAACAAGAAAGAGTATAATAGAAGTAGTAGATGCCGCTTACACAATACATACCATATTGCAACTGCGTTGTATGTTTCGACAAATACGAAGAGTTACCAGATTACTATATAAATTACTGACACTATTACACAATAAACTGCGGTTAAGAAAGTGACAATGAAACGCATTGCCACCATTGAGGTTGCTGAATACCTCATGCCTCATGCACCTAGTTTTAGCTGTCACACCTTTCAAGTAACGTCACAGGCGTCGTGACAGATGTAGATATAACAGCGTAGGTAGGTAACGATAAGAAAAGGCTTCAACACTATAACCGCCACATAGTCCTTAACAATCAACGTTTACAGATCGGCCGGGGAAGCTAAGTCCATTCTAGAACGCCTACGATCGCGGGCGATCGAGAGTTGTCCGGATGATGATCGCTGGATTGAGGAAGAACGAGCGTGGGACGGCTCAGACTTCGTCTTCTTACTCTTGCTACCACCAGAAGCTGGCTGCTTACCTTTCAAGGTGGATACAGAGATCACCTCATCCGTCGTCACTCCATCGATCTCTACAGGATAAAATTGTACGATGTTGTAGTCACTTCCAAATGTGGGGTTAAAGTGTGTTACTAGTGTCCCTATGGGCTTTTTTCTCTTAACGTACCTAAATTCTACTTTACTCCTTTTGAGAAGTACGGTTTTATACGTTTCAGTAAAAAAATATATTACTTACCGGTCCGCTTGATGACTTCTCCGGCGTTGTTCAGAAAGAATTTTGGCTTAGGTTCCTTGGCTGATTCCTGTGGACAAGATATATCTAGTTTAGTTAAACGTCGCGTGTAGATTTTGTTTATAGGAGAAGAAGAATATGACTCTTCTACATACCTTTGATTTACTAGATTTGGAAGCAGAGTCAGTGCTTCCGCGCCACCACGGTCACTGGATCTCACAGAAGCCCCGCCCGGATTCTTTACCGGGAGTGGAGGCATCATCATCCCCCTCGGGCTTGGGTGATCCAGCGCCGGATGTGGAGGCACCACTGGAATTATAAAGCTGAATAGTACCAAGGAAGACGCATATACACAAAAGATTGTAGTCACTTGGGTAACTGTGAAGAAAAACATCGTGAAGAAACTTTAATGCCTTGTAAGAAATCTAATGCCTGAGACTGAAAAAAATCAAAGTTGAGTGAAGTTTACTAACACTCATATGTAAAATGTTGGCGACTAAACCTTCTCACCCTGAAAGGAGAGGGAAACCCAAGACCAGCAACTAGACAGAAATAGTAACGTATATTCCTTGAATTTAATCTTACCTCTTTGTCTTAAAAAAGTTTGTTTTGATTGTTTGTAAAATACCTTATGAACCCAGATGGTGCGCCTGCGCATTGACGATACATAACGCAACATATTCATAATTAATTCTGGAAAGCATTTTTCCTGTCACTTCGACACACAATTGCGACTTTCGATACATCATATACAGAGTAATTTAATAAGTTTTGTTTGTCAACTTACGTCATATCAATGCGGACAGCGTTGTTTTGTTGGTTACGCATCGCGAGCGTAGACACCATTGGCGGGCGCTGGGGCTTGTTTGCCAGGAGACGCTCGATCTCAATCATTACCGACGGTGTCAGTTGGGGCACGATCTAGTTGTACAAATAATTCATCATTCGCTTGTTTTCATTATCGAAGCAAAGAAGTTTTACAACAGAGATTTTTTACAACAGAAATATTTTAATATCTTCCACTCTCAAAAATGTAATAAATAATTCTCTATTTTATCAGTTTCAGTCGTGATACCAGTAACGAACAGTTTTAAGACTGATATTAATATTATCTCTATCAAATTTCAGAATTATTGCAAATAATGGAGTGAATGTACCACTTAGAAGGTTTTCTTATCTGACGACTTCTGTGTAATTATTTTAATAAATTTAAAAAATATTTTCATTTCTGTTTGTTTTGACAAAAGTATAAACCTAATTAAATTAATATGTCTATTGATATTACCTGCAAAGCATGAATGTTCTCTTTGAAATGTTCAACGCTGGTAGCGCCCAGCAGCAAGCAGTTCACCGACTCGTTCTTGAGGCACCAAGCCACTGCGAGCTGGCTCAGCGTGCAATCTAATGGAGTTCATTTTAACATGAGACCATGATGAAGAAAGTAAGAAACCTACGGTAAAGCCCATGGTGGCCTATGCTGATAAACCAGTGAAAACTGATCTATCCTTTATCGAAATTTTACTTGTATAGTTTCAAGTCTCGTTATCGTAGTGAAATATAACTCATCAGTTTTAAGTGTTACCAAGGTTTTGAATGCAATAAACATAATTGAAGTTAAAGAATTCAGTAGTTCTCGCTTTAAAATCGATGAAACAGACAAAGAACAGCCTAATTAAAATAGGGCTTGATTAAAGTGTAGATGATATCTGAACTAAAAATTTGTGACGCAAATTTATTTGGAAGGAAAAAATCTGAGCTGAGAAATATACTCTATTTGGAGTGATGGTTATTAAATAAACATTGAAATTGTTTTGATGTTTAGCCCCATCCTTCTAATAGAAATAAGCAGCTCTTGTCATTGGAAATATTTGAAATCGAAGAAAGAAATCCTTTATTTCTGGTTTGCTAGATGACGCTTAATGTGTTTTTCTAAACCAAGAGACCTGGAAACCAATATTAACGCCACTTACCAGAACTGTTTCAAACACAAAAATATCAAACTCCATCCCTGAAGGAGGAGTTTAATACACAATACACAGGTATAAAAGAATTGTATGTATAAAAATAATACTTACTCATGGAGTTAGCCAAGTTTGCCAGATCACGCAGCTTATCGCCGTAGGTGCGAGGCTCCTCCGCTGCCACCTGGTCTTTGCTCCCAGAAATCCTCATCTGCTCGGTCGCGGTATGCAAGGTCTTCACAAACATAAACAATTATGGTATAAATTTAAAATACTAACACACTGATAATAAGAAAATGCAGTAAAATTTTTAAACGACTGCACAGTTTTTCCAGAATCATAACTAAAACTCTCTATAAAACCACCTTTAATTTTTTTTTCTTTCTTTTCAAAAATGTTCTTTTTTATCTTTATTTCAATTTTATTATTTGTTGTTGTATGGGCCACAGTAGTGCCTACTTAGTGAAAATTTCATGTGTGAATATATTGAGCTTAAAAGTTTAAAAGATAGGCCATGTGTTAGACGAGAAGTTGGATAGACGAACAAATGAACAGCAGAGCCTCAGTATTATTTGGCAAACTCTGGGAATGGAACTGTAAAAAGATTTGTTATATTTCGAAATCGGTGATATAGTTTAAACCAAATGTATAGAAATATTAAAATACTTACTTCTGGCAAGGCGAGGTCATCCTCGCACCAGCTGAACGTGCTGTACTTCCTGTTGAAGCGCGATTTGGCAAAGAGTCCCGTCAGCTCTTCGCGCCCCAGGCCCTTGCCCGTCGTGATAGCTGACCACGCCATCATCCCTAGTACAGACCGTTACGGCTTGTAGTATGGACTTATACACTTGAATGCATTTTTTTTTTAAACATGTTTCATATTTGGTTCATAACCATCACGGTATAGTCTTATGCCTGAACTTCAGTTCTGACTTTAATCATCAAGAATCGTTAGTTTTAACACTTTATCGATTAATTGTTTGTCAACTTACCGACGCCAATTTTATGGTAGAGCTCCGGGAGATACAGTTCTGGTTTCTCGCGGCAGAACATGTGGTATTCGGTTTGCTCCATGATCGGTGTGATGCAGTTAAACTGTCGACAGTTGGTGTAGGCGTCCATGATCTGATTAGGAATGAGCGAGGAAAACACATAAAATAGGATTTATGTTGTTTTGAAAAACTGACAATTACAAAAAGTATATGAGGAATGTCAAATTACCTCTGAAGGAGACCAGCGTGCAGTGCCCCAATACATGACCCATCCTTGGTTTATGACAAAGTTCATGGCCCGGACCAATTCTGTTAAAGACAAATGTCGATTTAAAACCTTACCCGTACCATTCAAAATGTTGATAAATAATTTTGCTGATGATAATCACAAGATGCGCAAGCGCATATCGAGGCAAAGTTTCAACTACTAGCCGGAAGAAAATTTGTTTTTCAATAAAAATATTAAGAGATACACACCTTCCATAGGGCACACTGGGTCGACCTTGTGCAGTAACACAACATCGATGTAGTCCATCTGAAGGCGTTGCAGAGACGCCTTCACACTCTCAATGATATGCTTACGAGAAAGGCCTCTCTCATCCGACCTGTTAGTATTAGCAAACCTAATAAATGAACATTTTGAATATTAGCAGTTAGAACAGCAAAAAGCTAAGGGCATAGACGTAACAAGCTGTATAAAGCCAGACTTTTAAATTTTTTTACCTATAATAATATTCACATCCATTAGTAATTTAGCAAAAATGATATTTTTGATTTTATTTTGGTTATAGAAAAAATAATACACCGATTAAAACTTTCTTCATGATAATTTATGTAATGTAAGTAAATTCTGTGAAAATTTAGAGAAGAGTATAAATAAAAATAAATATATAAATGGTATTAAAATTGTGTAAAAATATTTAATGAAGTATTTTTTTGTATTTTACGATTCGCATGTTAACATTCTTGGCCTCATACAGCTTCAGTCTTGCCCTTGAAGCATAGAGTTATAGCGGGGTGGTAAGCTGAAAGGTTACATAAACTTAGTGTGCGTCCACACTACACAGATCAACCGATCGCGCAAACTTTGTAAATACTAAGTAACAACTTTATTACAAAATCAACACACATTAAATAATTATCACACATTCATTGCCAGGAAGCTATCAAACCATTTCACACAATAAGAGTAATTCTAACCCTTTCAGCTGTGAAGGCTTGCTTTTGAATTGGCGGTTCAATCGTCTTTTGAAACACAATGTTCATGCGCTATGTAGTTTTTCATAGTCATAAGTATGGTGACATAGTTCGACATACTTGCTGATAGACATCGCGAAACACCACCAAAGTGAATTACTTTAACAACTTCTATAATTAGAAGTTTCATTTGAATGTCCTTTTAGTTCGTGGATTACTGTTTTTTTACTCCTAGACATGTTGGATAAAAAGAGATGGTCTGCTAACCTGGATCTCTTCTGAACTCTTCGTTCTTCTTCATCACACTTGCTATCAGAAGTCTCAATAACATATTATTTGATCATTAAAATATTAACGCCATTTGACATGTTGGTCAGTTCACAAATGTTATGCGCGTACGGCGCATTATTGCAGTGTGCACGCACAAACTTTTATAAACTTATGAGAACGGAGCTAATTAATGGATTTTATTCTATCGATAGAAATCTAAATAACTTTTGATATGCAAAAAAATAAATAGAAGATTACATGCCGCCACGGAGTATAAACATTTGCCTGTATACTTATCGTTTCTATGAAAATATGTTCTAAATTACGTTGTCTACGCTTATAACCCCACAACAGTCTTCAAAAATAATACCGAAATTCCTAGACTAAGAAAAATATATTGGATTTGCCTGGTCTAGGATCGAACTTAGTACCATCTGTCAGACGTAAATGGACGCCACTGCATCACGCTGGTCTTTAATTAAATATAATAAAACAATTGGGTCATTTTCGACACACCACATCGTTAAAATTGAAATTGTGACATAAAAATCACCGAATTTTCCGTTTAAAAAATCTTTGTGTTTTCTTCATGTTTTAGCCTATTATTACGTTTAGTCATATTTTACTTTTAAGCACCAGGTGCAAGTAAGAGACAGAGATATGGTTACTGCTTTTTCCAGTTAGTATATATGTATATAAAAATATAATATGCATAATTCCAGTTTGTTTTAAATTTTATATATAAGGAAGGGTTCTAGGTAAATATTTATATTAGGTCGCTTAAAAGCAGTTTATTGCATAATATGCAGATAAAAGACTCTAATATTACTCTAAATGAAAGTATAAATATAATATAATAACATGATTATTAAGATTTACGTTCCAACTTATTTTCAAAATTCAAAATTAATAACCTAATAACTAAGTTACTTTTAAGTAATTTAAAATTTACTCACTTGGTGCTCCAGTATATCTTGGTGGTAATGATGATACTGGTGCGGCGAACATTTCTTTTCTTGAGAATACGTCCCAATTCGGCTTCGCCTTTGGCTGGTTAAAAAATGCCTTATTAAACGTACAGTTAGCGTAACTAACATTTTATTAAAAGGCTGAGTTTTACTAAGTAGTTAGTTAAAAAATTCCGCCTCTCGAGCGGGGGGTCCGAGGTTCAAATCCCAAACACGAATGTAATTTTTCGAAAATTATACGCGTATTAGAAATTAATTGCCTCTTGCTCGATGGTGAAGGAAAACATCGTAAGGAAACCTACACATCTAAGAGTTCTAAAAAAAACGTTCTCAAAGGTATGTGAAGTCTATCAATCCGCAAATGGCCAACGTAACTATGGTAGGCTATGGCCTACAACCTTCTCACTCTGAAAGGACTGTGCCCTGTAGTGGGACATAAATGGTTGATGATGTTGAAAATCGCGGTGTTTTAAGAAACAAGTGTGGTGGTGGTGCTTCCGGACAAGGCTGACCATGAAGGATCCTACCACCTTTAGGTACAGATGTGTTACTGCTCCTCTGGTCTAAACTGGAAACCTTGTATTTCTCTCTTACTATACCCTCCAAATCAGAACCAAAATCCGATCTATGTTTATTATATAAATAAAGAATTATAGTCAAAGATACATAAAAACAAATACTAACCACAATGAGCTTCGGATAAGTCAAACAAGTTAATCCCGTTCTCTATGGCTGTCATGATGATGTCCTCTGTGCACTCTTCGTTTGGCATCGTCCACATACCCAAGCCGATGTTCGGGACTCTCAGACCAGATTTGCCCAGGTTCCTGTAGCGCAGCCCGGGAGTAACCACCGACGGCATGCTGGCATGGTTGCCCATGTACGCTGACATGTGTCTCGACATGTTGACTTCTCCACCTGCTACTGTATTTGTAAGGATAATTTACAATACAGTCAACATTCGAAAAGCATTTACGATGGTAATAGAGTTTTAGAGTAGTGTTGTACTTTTTCAAATAAACACCAAACACCATCTTCCAACCACTTTATTTTCAGGTCACCGGAGGGACAAGAAGTCCCTCTGAGTCTAACACAGGCTTAACAATGGTGAGTGCTCTGAGTTTCCTTCTTAATCGTACCATTCGCAAAAGATGTTCCATCCAGATCTACTAGACCCGTGAAAGACCTCTACGGTAACGCGATCTTTTTCACGGCGTATGTGCAAATTATAAAACGAACTTCCTTCTGAGATATTCCCGGAAACTTGTCATAGTAATTTTAATTTATGATGCAAAAGTATTTATCCCTTAATGATTTTGGCAATTTATATTGCTTAAAATGCTGTGATAGCCTACTGGTTAAGAATTCGGCCTCTCTGACGGAGGGTCCGGGATTTGAATCCCAGGCACGCTTCTTTGTTTTTTTTTTTTTAATTATATGCCTATCAGATATTAATTATCACTTGCTAAACGGTGAAGGAAAACATCGTAAGGAAACCTACAGGCCTAAGAGTTCTAAAAAAAGTTCTCAAAGGTGTGTGAAGTCTACCAGTCCGCACTTGGCCTGCGTGGTGGACTATGGTCTAAATCCTTCTCAGTCTGAGAGGAGATCTGTGCCCAGCAGTGCCATAAAAAAAAGTTCTTGAAGGTTTGTGAAACCTACTTAGTCTTGCTCTATATCACTTGAAATTGTTGGTTGGAAAGTAATAATTAAGAATGTGTCCTCCATTAACTTGCACTGGAGAAATATGGGGAACACCCTCCTCGCTTCTTACGTAGCCCGGAATTTAAAGACAGTCCAAAAATAAAATTCTTAATACACATGCATACATACATTTCTTGATGATACGTGACCACTGACCATCATGAACGGAGTCAAAACCCAGGTAGGCCTGGAGTAACGCCTGAGGTCGACTCAAATGTACTGATACTATTGAGTTCTAAGTTGGAATACCTCATATAAGTGTCTGCCCTTACCACATCTTTGACTTTATATTATAATAACTAATAAACTAATAACTCGTATAAATTTGCTAGGTGGTAGGTTAAGTTCAACCGGGGAGGTACCACCGCTACCGCCATAATCCTCCGTGAAGCAATTTTTGTGTTTCGGTTTGAAGAGGCATAGGTGCCGGCTTTACTTAAATACGAGGCGAACATCTTAGTCCTCAAGGTTAGCAACGTATCTGTGATCAAACTTACGTATGACCAAATTGTCCTTAAAGATGATTACTTATGCCCATGGGCGGCATTTACCATTTACCATCAGGTGGACTGCATGCTCGCTTGCTAACTTTATGCGATAAAAACAATCTAACTAACAAACTATCACCCATATTATTCGGCAGAAGTAAGAGTGACGGTGGTACAACAGCAGTTGGACTACGACGTATTCTACCGACTTAGGGTACTAAAATACACAGTCAAATAAAACACATACAACCTACCTTGATCTAACATCTGCTGAGAGTTAGCACTAAACTCATCCATACAGTCGAGCGATGCGATTGGAGCGCGACATCTATTAGACAAATATTGTAATTAAAAACATAATTTAATTATAGTAAATCCTAATACCTGTCTATTTTTTACCTCACTTACTATCTCGTACACAAGACAGGAGAAAATATAACAAAGAACAACCTACTACTAGTGCCGTTCGATCTAAACCCAAAACCTATATACATGTAATAAAGAATTATATTACAAATCAAAATCTAATGTATTTCTAATCCATGACAATGTAACTAGATTATTCCGTTTCCAATGTCCTGCTAATAGTGACATATCTTCATTTCTCTAACTAAATATCTATTTATAAGTGGATAATGAGGTACTGTAACAAACGACTAATCTATTCGAGAAGAGTCTACGAAGAAAATATCTGGCCCGAACTAAGGTATTGTTTATCTTCCGACATTTCCGAGCTAATGTTATACGAAATACGTTACGTACTTTTTTTATCACATCCATGCTTCCGTTCCTGCTTCATATCAAAATATATAATTACAAAGATAAATAGTATTAAAAAAAATCTTATCTAAATTAGATGATCATCTATATAATTATCTAAACTACCTATCTACAATGTTTCTATTCAAAATGCGTCTATGGCTAATGACTTTCTCATTCTCCTACTTAATGATTCGTCCGAGTTATGATTTGAGGGAGTTATGGTAAGAACAACGTTATCTAGGCTTGGAGTTGTAGGTACCAGCCCATTATGAGGCAGTAGAGGGAAGGCTCGATCGATGCGAACGCAAACGGCGCTGCGCAATTAATTCTCTGCACCGATAGTGTACCGCGCCCCGCAGACTCGGGTAGAACGGGGGCTATCGATTGGGGAGGCGCCCCAGAGGGTGGGGAGGTCGCGACCTTTGCCGGGTGGCGAGCGCACTTAGTACGCTCAAAGCTGGAACATGAAGGCACTATTGCTAACATTGACGAACATTCGATGACCATCATTCAATCAGACGGTGATTAAATTCACGACCTCATTGTTTAATATAAAATAGACGACAGAAGATCGATACAAATTAAATGCAATTAAAAAGAAGATTTATTAGTACACCCGCTCTGAAAAAATATACCGTTAATTTTTACAGCTTCTGTAGAATCGACGTCTTATTAATAGATTTACTAATATATAAAAGTATGCCGCCGGGTCAAGATCTAAATGAGTAAATGG
>DWOQ01000549.1:0-11078 GCA_018251115.1 Codatractus alcaeus
CATGCTATTGTCGCCCATATCACAACAACCCAAGGCCGATTTTAGCGTATACGACACAGGCACTTATAATAGATTAAATTATGGGGAATCAAGCATATCATGACAAGCGATTATACACTTAGTTAAGTAGCGCAAGAGGTTATTTTTGTATGTGACGGCCACCAGAACGCGGTCGCGGATGAACTGCGCGCGGAATTGGTGCAAAGGTAACTCCTGTTTGAATATGCCATCCTGGTACTTGCTCCGGAATGTTAATAAGAAAAAGTTGTCGTCTGTCTCCTTCTTTCTTTTGCTTTTTGGACGTTCGTCGTCTATCTCTGTCTCATAGAAGGATGATTCTTTTGTTTTTTCAGTTACAGTCTTGATTGGTAGATTTTTGACATACATTTTGGTTTATGTTGTCTTGGTACTTGCTCATAATTAAGTAAAAATCGACATATTTTCCTCAAAATGTGGGGGACCTTTAATTCCAGATATTTTAAAAAATACATATAATTTGAATTATAACTTCCTTAATTAAAACAGATTTTTTATTTTGAATGTTTTATTTCAAAATAGTATTTTTAAAATCAAACCATCTCTGGTTAAAAACAACCTTCAATCGGAACACAAGTTATTTTCATTAAAAAAATATACAAAAATCTCTATTTTTTTAGGAAACTATACTTAAAGCATTTCTATCATACGGAAATGCTCAAAATCGGTCAACAATTAACGAAACTAAGTGAAAATACACAAAAATACAGACGAACATACACTTTATTAGAAATCCTAAGTGCATAACAAGTATCACAACACATACTTCACATCACACATCATATACTTAAGTATAATATAATTTACATACATAAGTATAATTTATAAGCATTGTTGAAGAATATTTTCCTTAAATATATAATATAAAAATTGTTACATAGTTGTAATTATTACGTAAATTACTGATTTTAGTATCTGATAAAGCATCTGCACTCTCACCGTTCAAGGCTACGCCAAGTCTAATAAGCACATAATTATAATACAAGTTCGTTTCTGACTTTGTCTGCCTTGTATCATAAATATTACAAAAACAATAATAAATAATAAGTTAATAATGACGGTTGGCCCCAAATATTAAAACATATTATTATGGTCGATGTAGTGTTAAACCACAACGGAAAAACATATGTGTGATGTACGTATAAAGCCTATAAAAATAATAACAAATAATAAATAAATTATGACAGATATTTGTCCCGAATATTAAATTTTATGGTCAATGTAGTGTTAAAAGTTGTTGTTATTTTATTAATTTTATTATTATATTTTTTTTCTAATTATGGTTGCATTGTAAAACGCATGTTGTTTGTACCTATAAGTGAAGTAACACTTACCAATATTGTATGTTAGTGTAATATTGTATGTACAGTGATTGCTTCGTTGGTGCAACTAAATAAATAAATAAAACGCACACATCATATAAATAAGTTATGCTTTAAACTCCTTAATTGATATTCCAAAACTTATTTGACAGCTATTATATAATATCATGTACAATATGAATACATCCCTCTTTGCTTCAATAATGTATAATCTCGAAAAACACAATTTTACAGGAGACCGTTTTTTTACTTTTAACTAAAATAATTGATTTCTCTGTTATTAACGTAAACAATGCCGCGTTTTTTGAGAAAATATGCATATGCATATTTTTGTATTCAACTAAAGCTTCTATGCGGTGGTACAATTCTAAATTATTTTTTCTCAGAACATTAAATAATCTCGCTTTTGCATGGGGTATATTAAATATTTTGTTCATAGTGCAAAATCCATTCAGATTCAATTAATTGCATATTGTATTTAAACATTACACTTCTTTTTTTATCAACTCAGTATTATTCTTGATTACATAGAATGTTATTGTCGAATCAAACTTTCTTTTTAAATACTCCCTACCGTTTTGTGATATAAGCTAATTCAAACAAAAAAATCTTCAGGTTTACAATATTGGTATAGATCTGATAATCTATGTCTAAACATGGCAGTGGCCAACAGGCATATTAAAAAACTTTTGATAAACAAATGTATCACTAAACAGAACCCTGATTTAAGGGAGGATGCGAGGTTGAGGCGTTGATTTTACTTTAGGAACAGCTCATGAGACAAACGCTAAAGAAAAGTGCTTAGTAAAAAGTTTATGACTAAATAATGGGAACATGTGCACTGAAGCACTCCAGCTCCACGTGCTCTAATTATTTTAAGTTATTGGTTTGTATTTTTAATATTTAATTGAAAATATTTGATATTCCTATCTATTAGATTAGAACCAAAAATCGTTAAAAAAAGGATGTGAAAACCGGATAACTAATCTCGGAGTTCATCCAGGATCAATCTTGGGATTTATTGATGAGATATACATAACATTAGCAAGTAGAAAGCCAAACTTCCTGACAGTTACCAGTCACAGATTTGTAGTGATAGTGAAATACATATATACAAAAACCCATGCAAAATTTCAAAAGACGAAACCTTAAAACTATTTATCAATAAGCGTCTATAATATTGTCACGAAAGAAGCGTCACTTTTTAAACTACACTAATACCTTATATTTTTAAGTATTATAAGTATTAAGTGAAGCGAATGCAAAATTTGGCGTATATAATACTGGATATGCCCACATACATTAAATGTGATATCATCAGGGATGTTATGGTCTGTTACCGTAAATATCCGAAATCGTATCCGAAAAAAACATTTCTAAACTTTTCGAATTATCATTACTTTGTAATTTGTACTTCCCTTTTACAATTCCTACATCTTGGCCGTAAATGTAACTGTCTTTACCAGAAAGACGTATTCACATATCCGTATGCAAATCTAGATCCGAATTTTTTTATCCATAACATCCCTAATTTACATGACTTAAATACAAATAGAGAGCGCCCTCTACAGGTGACAGGCGGTATACATAATACATTTTGTATAACGACATCATTATTAATTATACATTAACAAAGTCTTACTGGCAGTGCCAATTGTCTCGTAAACATTAATATTTAATTTAGTTACACGTGAATTTAAATAATATCATTATCAATTAGGGACAGACAAAGTTCGTTTTGAACTTGAATATGCAACGAAAAAGTTTTAAAGTTATAATAAAACAAATTCACAATAATTTGCTACTAATATGTATTTTATTACACTAAAATTTTCAAGAATTGAAACTGTAAACAAAGGATGGGGCTCTGTGTTAAGAAATCTGTCCAAAATTTTATAAAAATCGTGTTAGGATACTCTTACTCGCGGCCCTTTCTCGGTTGGGGCCCCCTCTAGTAGGTCTGACATTCTGATCACTATCCTAACATATTGTTACATCTCAGGGCTTAATAATATCAGGAAACCAACAATTCCAGTTCTGTTCTGTTATAATAAATTGAGCATTTACTACTGCCCGAATGTGATACACTGGTTATGCGGACAAAGTATTAAATAGCACCAATCAATAGTGTATAAAATAATACTACAGTACATACGAAGCTAACCTTACTTTAAGCGGTGGGATAATATTTGTGCGTTTGTCTTTCATTATGACATATGACTCCTAATACAGACACAATACTCATTTAAATAGTAAATTTTAGCAAATTACATTTTTGCAGATTAGATGCTGAATGGGTTATAAAAGAGACTTGTGCATATTAGATGCCAATCAGCTTTCAAAAAGGATGACATTTCGCTGAGTTTAGTGTAAAAGGTTCGATTATTCCATGGTATAATTGTAGCTTTACTTTTACTTTTCATATGTTCTTTAGACAAATGTATATGTGTATTAACAGTAAATTTATCTCATCCACATTTGACTATCTTTTAAGTACATGTGTGCAAATCTAAAAATACTTTCAAAACAAGATTATTATATCAACAAGAGTATATGTCTTGTATAAGGAGTCTAGTTCATTAGTTAATCCATGCATAAATGACTA
This sequence comes from Codatractus alcaeus, assembly GCA_018251115.1. NCBI lineage: Eukaryota > Metazoa > Arthropoda > Insecta > Lepidoptera > Hesperiidae > Codatractus > Codatractus alcaeus. The sequence goes on from DWOQ01000549.1 coordinate 3,964, forward strand.
ATGGAAGAGTGCGCGTGGTCGCTTCTTAGCCAAGAGATGCCAGGAATGCGTCACGCCTTTACGCCTCTTTGGAGACAACCTGAAAATATTATGTAATTTGTGTATATTATATGTAAGAGGTAAGGAGCAGAGTTAATATTTATTTGAAATAGTATTGAATAAATTCAGTAAAAGTTTTCTACAATACATATAATATAGTCACACAATCAATGATACACAAACACGCAGATCCAGAACAGAAACCTAATTTAATTACTTAGATTTCTGGCTGGCTGGGGATCGAACCCAAAATACTCTGTGAGTACGATCCGCGTGGTGACAGCACTGGCAGTAGTAGTACAGTTGAACCACAATGAATGCTATTATCTTTTGCGATTTTTTTTCCACTCAATTCACTTAAATATTTATTCTTTCAAAAATCTATTTTGCCATTTACTTACCCATGGTCGGGGGTATCAGGCATGTATGGCGACATTCTAAAGTCACGGCTGTGAGGGGTCTCGATCCCAAATGGGCTGTACAGTTTGGTGGGGCTCCTGCCAAGAATCTATTGGACAAATGCTTCATTAGTACTTTTCAAATATTGATGGAATGATTAGGAATTATACAATTTGCAAGTGATTAATCGTTGCATTGCATAGCTATGTGTTTGAAGCTACACACATAGTTCATTCATTTATGCATATACTAACATATGCAACAATAATAAAAATATTAATTAAAGACAAATGTCCATTATGTATATTATAATATAAGATGGGTGTTAAGTATTATTATTTAATTATAGATAAAGTTAAAAAAATAATTAATGTAGTTGAACTTTGAGGGTTGATTTTATTAGAATGATGACCAGTGTGGTGCTCTTATGTTCTAGTTTAAAAGTGACACATTCAGAGTGTGAAGAAACATTCTAACTCAATTCTCAGAGGTAGCAATGCGTGCTAATGACCGGTAGAACCCTAAACCTCTTTGGTGTTGATCACAATATCCTTAGGGATCATTGATCACTTACCATCAATGTATTTCCATTAGAACTCCAGTTACATGAAAAAATATCCAGAAAACACTATGAGATATAATTACCTGTTTTTTCTTGGTAACTGGAGTAGAGGGAGTCCGACCAGGAGATCCAGTCTCGGTGAGTCGGTGCCTGCGTCTACCACTCATCCTGAAATGCTGATAGGGGAACTGATGTCAGTTTTATGTAAACACGTGTGTCAAAAACTTATGATCCTAATTTGGTCATATAGAGTTGTTATAATGTTGTTCGGTCATATAGAGATGTCTCCTCGCCAAAAGATTCAATCAATGTGCCCATAGTAATAGTGGCTATAATGGTGGCTAGATTTGCTTGAACAAAGATCAAATCTAACATAAATTCTTACACTATTTTTGGGAGTAATCCAGTGGTTAAATTCATTGAACCTGGGTCGTAGACGAATTGAAATCTCAACATCATTATAGAACTTATATGTTAAGCTGTTAAGCTCTTCTAAAGATAAAAAGTGTTGTATTCGGAGTCAATCATATTGGCCAGGTGCAAATTGGTAGACTTCACACACGTTTGATGATTTTTATAGAACTTTTCTAATGATTTTTCTTCACCGCTAAGCAAGTGTAAAGTAATGTACGCAAATAATTTCAAAAATTCTGCGGAGCGAGGGTTCGAAGCTCGGTGGAAGAAAATCACTAGGCTCCTATGGCACATTTGAAATATATTCCCAAAAAACTAAGATATCGATCAAACATAGTAAAGACAGAAAATATTTACCTGCGACAAATTTCCAAAGGTGTTTCGAACACTCTTAAATGTCCGTGAAATCTTTTCTGCGCCAGATTGCAGTGCCCGGCGGGAGTTCGCAAAAGATTTCGTCGTGAAAAGATTTCTGTTGTAACAACCATCGACGTGCCTTAGACTTTCACGGGCCGGAGAATCAATACCGGAGTCCGTTACAAAAGGATCCTTCATTTTGTACTTGTTAAGCAATATATCACGACTTATATATCCTCGACTCACTTGTCTTACACTATTTATAAAGTTAATATATAGAAAATATACATTTCAATACATCTTTCTAGAAAAAATTGCAAAAATCAATTCACACGGCCAGCGTTTTCGTACGTTCGTTACTTTTTTTTTTTAAATAATGCGGCTGCAAAGTTGCCATGTTCACATTATAATTTTGGTTTAATTATTGCAAGATTGAATGATTGAATATGAGTATTGTATAATTTTAATTTGTGCAATTATTTGTAGTTCTTGATTTGTGGAAAATCGACATTAAAACAAAAAATATATATATTGGTTTTGCAAATTTATTGTCATTAAATTACAGATTGAATCGACGAGATTATACCGGAAGAATAGTGTGTACCAGTGCGACGTTCTTCGATTATTATTAGCAGAACCACAAAAGTTTTATAGATAAAATGAATATTTAAGATTACTAATTAGATAAAATAATTTAGACAGTATAAATGAAAATCAAACTATCATGGCGAATGGCGGTTCATCAAAATGTTTTTATATAAGGATTAAACAAAAAAATTATAAAGACCTTATTTAAAGCTAGTTTATTATCTAGAAATAATTCCATATCCATTCTATTATCCTCTTTGGTGCATGTAGTAATCAATGACGGTAGAAAATGCTGCAAACCCGGCGGCGCCAAACATACCCGCTTTCAAACCGCCTGAAAGTACAAAGTGTCAGAAATTGGAATAAATACATTAAATGCCTTCATATATGATGAGGGTTACTATCAGGACATGGCAACCTGAACCAACCTAATCACATATCCATTGTTAAGCTTAGAGAGTGAGATCTAACACATATAATTTTCACAAACTGCTTTCATCATTAACCATTTATGTCCCACTGCTGGGTAGAGGTCTCTTTTCAGAGTAAGAAGGGGTTAGGCCATAGTCCACCATGCTGGTCAAGTGCAGATTACCAATCGTCCTGACTTCACACACTATTGAGAACCATTTTTTTTAAGAACTCTTAGGTGTGTAGGTTTCCTCACAATGTTTTCCTTCACTGTTAAGCAACTGATAACAAATTAGGATGCTCAATACTTTAGAAACTTACGGCAGATATAAAGCGTTTACACTCAATAGAATAGTCTCAGTGACAAGGTTAGATAGATCATGATGGAAGCAACATAGTAATCTTGATAATATAGCTTATTCATCATTAGTCAGGGGTATTTTAAATTTATTTTTATTGGTACATCATTATGTTGTCTATAATTATTAGTAGTTCATACTGAATATTAAATTTCACTACCTCTCAACCCTATAAGTCCTCCAGTTACACCACCAGCATATGTTCCATTCTTCCAATCGGACTTCCCCCGGGCTGTCTCTATACAGCACTCTACTCCAGAGAACACGGCACCCAGGATGGCAAAGTTTTTAGCATAACTCAACATGGCTCCTTTCATTTCCCTCAGGATCTCTCTCGCTGTTTGTGTTTGTGGAGCAGTTGTGTCAGTTACATTTGGCATCAAAGAAGATGTGAATAGACCCACAGCTGCACCCAAGCCATACCCTGAAAAGACATACCGGATATTTATAACAATGTAGCTTGACCCTAGTTATCCAAATAAATTAGACCTACAAATTTTTTTTTACTAACAAGAGATGGTACCATGATATTAATTATATATTAAATTATATTATATATTATTATATTAAATTAATATTAATCAAGATTACCTAAACTCAGCTACACAGGCATGAATAATTAGTCAAAAGATACATATCAGTATCAAAATTTGTATGCTGTATGCTGAACTATATCAAACTATATATGTTAGAGACTAGATCACTACAGTAAGTTAGTAAGTTAATACTACGCTGTCTGGTGATGAGTTAACTCATTGTTTGCATAGTTCCAATTTATGACATGACACCCAGGGAAATAAATAATTATTTCCATATTTAATTTAAATTTAACAGTTACATGATACAGTTTCTGTGTAAAATTTCCAATTGACTGATGTTAAGAAAACCTAAAATGGTGCTAAAGATGCGTAAAATGCCCCAAATGTGTATCATGTCCTATGCCATCAGCAAAACGCAAATTGAGAGGGAGTTCTCAGTTTAATGCTTTATTTCCTAAAATAAGTACTTTTTACTATTGTACTCTAAATAGTTATATTTTACGAATAGCCTATGTATTATTATAACAAAATCAGGGACGACTAGAGCAGAAATGAATGTAGATTTTTATCACCCACATAATCTGTATCTTCTTACCAATGATACAACTAGTAAGCGATTTGAACGGACAGCTTTCTACTGTAGCTTCGATCATCTTCTCTTCGTTGGTCTTGATGATGACGGGGCCCAACACCCTGGGTATTATGATATTCTCCCTGTATCTATACACTTTACCGACCAAGTACTTCGCAAGTGAATCGTAGTCATTTTTCTCCATGAACGTAACTAAATCAGGATCTGTTGGTGGCTTCGTGTATTCTGACATGATGGTGGTTTATAGTAAGCAATATTTTTTACACTTTAATATAAATCCGGCAATTTTTAATTTCAGTATACTATAACCTACAATTATTTTATAAACAGCTGATTGACGTAAAATGTCAATTTAACGTCAGGATACTCATTAAAGTATCAAGCAAGAGTAATGATTATCGTAGAATACTGGAGCAACCATTTTTTTTAGTAGATAATGTCTCAATGTTTTAAGAAATCGATTTTCTTGCCTATTTCTCTATATTTTACTTAAGAGAAACACATATTACATCTATTTTGACTTTTTAGTAAAAAAAGTATAATTTTGTATGACTTTCTAATAAAGAGTCAAATTGCTAAGATAATTTACTCAGTGCAATATTTTGCTAGATAGCCTTAAATAATGTTTTCGGTCTGATTATATAACTGGGTTCAAATAGGCGTGCAAAAATGTGTTGAGTGAATTTTTGTATTTAGTCGGTGGTAAAAATGAAATGAGATTTAAATTAGTATTTTTTTTTATATGAGAGATAAACAATATAAAATAGTTCTTTATGAGAATCATTCAAAATCGAATTTATGTTACAGCTCGGAACGTAGTATGGTAAACCATTCTTAATGTCAAATGTCAAAAACACGTGCCATTGATATTGTTATTGATTGAGTGATATTTCATTTTTAGTATAAAATATATTTAATTTTCATCCAAATGTCTGATTCATCAGAAGATGAAGACTTATCTAAGTTTAAAGAAGCTATTGATACTTCTTTTGTAAAATTGATCGATGAGTCGAGAGGCGTTAAAACGGAAAAATCTGATAATACCGGTGATTTTTTTGTGTATATTCTTTATTACTGGTAAAAAATCAGCACAGAGGACTGTAACATATTGATGTGATGTGGCTGCCATTGAAGGACTTGACATTGAAATTCCCCCCCCAGGCTTGAGCCCCATTAGGAGCTTGCCTCAAAAAACCCGGTAAAGCTGTCAAGGCCACTATGGCCAACAGCAACTACACAATTCGAAAAAAAAATCTTGACAAACATGAGGTTTTCTTACATGAAAGACATGGTAGTACTTAGTATAAAATTTAATACACGTAGATCTGATCACAACTTGTCTTGGTACATATATATGTATATGTATAAATAGCAGTAGGTGTATTTGTTTTACTAAAAAGGGCCTTAATGATTCCTTTTTGCCGTAGTTGGTACGCCATATAAAATCTTAAAAACACATTTGAATAATAAGCAGTTACCAAAGATGTGGTGAACCGTTCAAATGTAGAGTTCTGCAGGGATCGATTTTTGGGCCTTAATCTTTTCTAGTTTATGTCAACAATATTCACCAGATAGGATTACGATAACCTCACGCTTTTTATACATGACACGTGCTTGTCTTATTTTGGAAAATGATTAATGCAACTAAACATGCAACAGGCTGAACAAAATATGAATAACCAAGCTTACATTGTTTAAATAAAATATTTTGAACATCATCTCTAATAAATATTACAGGCAATTTTCAAAGCAACAAATAAAATAGGGTCTGGTCATGAAGGTCATCACAATTTAATTACCAAATTATAGTTAAAATATGCAAAATAATATAAAAAATATTACAAAATAAAATAATTATCTTATCCTTATTTGAGGCGGAGGAATTATAATTAAATATGTAAATCTCAATAATTAAATCAAAATAAGTTTACTCCAACACATATATTCGCGCTGGGTAACAATGCTAATCTGGTTACATTAGCAGTGTTGCCAACTACAAAAAAAATGTTCCGCAGCATACGATTAATTCAAATGTACAATTACTGTGAAATAAAATCTTTTAAAGGAATTTGTGATATCAAAATGATGATTTTCATAAAACAAAAAAAAAATTAAAGATACGTATAATTAATATCATTATAATATTAAGGTAATTTTTTCCCTCGCCGAATCCCATACACGGAGAGGGAATGCTATTCAAAGTATTCAGTCGATTGACATGCTTTATTTTCAGATACAGAGTACACTAAAATTATCTACATGTAGAGTGCCTAATAGTAGTAAAGTTAGAAAAAATACGAAGCTTATGAGCTAAAGTTGATAACACATAAAATAGAGTGGACACGATTTTCGGAAATTTCTGAAAACTATTCCCAAATTATTGATGGATTTAAATGCTATACAATAGTAATTATAAGTGGATTATCCGTCTTTAACTTGGACCACAACACCAGCAACAATTTGAGGAACTCGCATATTATTTAAGCAGTCTTATAAGTCTTAATTAAAGAAATTTAATACAAAAAATAATCTAATATATCAAAATCTCATATCACAGTGTTTGTTATAGAACTCCTGCTAAAATGCGTGACTGATTTTTATGAATTTTATGAGTATTTGCCAGGTCTGAGAATAGGTCCTAGGCTATTTTTTATATCGCTAGATAATAAGGGTGGTCCTGTCCAGATTTTTTACTGGACTTTTTTTTATTATTTAGCACCAAAAATACGCATTACCCTAAATTTCCAGCCTTCTACCACCGCCCCTCATTTTTAATCGCGTTATTAGTGCTTTTACTTACATCCAAGATGCACAATAGGGTTGTAAGATAGCAATTAATTAATCATTGTTTTTAT
>DWOQ01000550.1:0-11076 GCA_018251115.1 Codatractus alcaeus
GCAAACGAGCATGCTCCACCTGATGGTAAGTGGTACATGCCGTCCACGGACATTAGTAATCATACCTAAGTTTGATCACAGATGCGTTGCTACCCCTGAGGACTACGATTTTCGCCTCGTATTTAAGTATAACCGGCAACCACGCGTCTTCAAACCAAAACACAAACATTGCTCTACGGAGGATTATGAGGGTAGCGGTTGTACCTCCTCGGTCGAACTAAACCAGTTCTACCAACTGTCATATTTGTTTATCATTACTATTATAAAATACAGCATTGAATTCATAGATATAAAGTTAAATCCAATTTATTTGCACATTGACTAAGAATCTGATTCTCGTTGTAATCGTACCGTCTGATAAATCCAATATACCGTACCTTGCTGAATGGAAAGTCCACAGAACTAGGGAATCCAATTAACATCCGATACAAAACATTCCACGAAGTTGGGTATCTAGTTTTGCACTAACAATTAGTTTCGTGGAGGTTATGTGGTAACTTGGATCTCTAGCGCTACAGACGAGTAATTAAAATAGAGTCCATATAGGCGTAGTTTTAAATGTAATGGAAATGGCAAACGAAATTGTATACGTGGCTATTTATTGACATTAAGAGCGTAATAGGTAGCTTAGCACGCATTTAAGAGTTTATTAAATAATTCTAATGTGTATATATTCTACAAACCCGCATTTGGCCAACGTGGCTGTGTGTGGTATAAACGTTTCTCATTTTGAAAAGACATTCATATACAAATAATGAATTATTGAAGTGTCAAGTTAGGTGTCTATTTAGTTACCGGTCCATGTTTCTGCTGATGGCGTGAATTGGCACGAAGGCTTGTTCAGCGTTAAACGGCACGGTCTTTGTTGTAAGTTTGCGTTCCGCCTGAGGATAGCCGGAATATTCAGCGAATCACTTTGAAATTGTTTGAGGATGAAGATTGCCCTATATCTAAACACATGTTTCAATTGTCAAAGAAACTAAGAAATTAGTGCGCTTTACTCACAAAAAACACTGAGTTTCAAACAATGTATACCGTAATACATAAACATAATAATACTACATATTACTTATTAACAAAGGCATCTAAACAAACACTGAGACCAAATACAAAACTATAAATCAATTATTTAGTTTTTTTATCCTAGAATGAACAACGGAACATCTGCAATCAAGCCATTCTGCTACGCGTCATCTGAATTTTTTTCGTGTAATCGATGAAGGTAATGAGTTAATCTGTTAGAAGTTACTGTGGACCATAGAGCATAAAAGATACATAATTGATTCCCTTGTGGACTATGTTGAAATTTATTATTTTGGTACATCAAATAAGGACAATATTGTTTCTGTGATAAAGAATCTTTCGTGGTATGCAACTCTTAAGTTCAACTCTGGAGGCATCACCGTCACTTCTATTTATGTCTAAACACAGTGATAAGCGCTGCTGTGTTCTTGTTTGAAGAGCGTGGTAACTGAAGCATTCATACTTGGTTCTAAGCGATAGAGGTATTTATGGCGTAAATCAGGTAGGACTGCTGGTCTGGTTGGTAATAGATGTCAATGAACTGTAGGCACTTACCATCAGGTATACTGCATGCTCATTTGTTACTTCGGTCAAACTATTACTATTTCATAAAGAAGAAAAAAATAAATATATATTACTAATTCATAAAGAAAAAAAGATAATCCTAAAAAGTAAACGACTACCGCCAATGGTGCAACAGTATTACTGAACAAAGTTCTTCTATTGCTTATTATTTTACTAGTTTTCATCAGAATAGCGTAATACCATCTCGTATTTCAATCCACAGAAATATACTTCAATTTTATTCGTTTGCACAAATTCAAACCAATATATCAATATACAATAGGAACAAGCGTTATCACTATTGTACTCGGAAATTCTAATAACATTAATTGTTTCAGTGGTATTGTTAGATAGTTTCGTCGCATCTTCAGTTCGAATGCGCCCACAATAGAACGAAGTAGGTATATTTGTATTCTACGAAGTAAATATCGATCGTCCATAGGGTTGTCAAATTTCAAGGAATATTTTCTACGCTCTCAACTGATTAGTTTTTTCTATTGGACTAGTAAACTAACGACCGAATTAACCTTCGATTATTATTGGAATCTTATGTAACGTGATAACGTGACAACACTTTGTACAGTAGGGAGAAATGTGGGGAAGACGGAGTGTCTTTTTATAAACTTCCAATTGACCAAACAATATCGCTTTAGCCGGTGAGGTTGCGACTCCGTGATGGCTGTCGTTGTGCCTGTTGAGATATACCCTCCAATTTGTTTTTTTCTTAAGGATGCAACAGTGTAATGTCGTAGGTGGTAGAACTCGTTTAGTTCGACTGGGGAGGTACCACCGCCACCCTCAAAATCCTCCGTGAAGCCATTTTTGTGTTTCGGTTTGGCGAGGCGTGGTTGCCGACTTACTTAAACACGAGGCAAACATCTTTGTCCTCAGGATTAGCAACGCATTTGTGATCAAACTTAGGTATGATTTCATTACTTAAGGATGATGTCCATGGATAGCATTTACCACTTACCATCAGGTGGAATGCATGCACGTTTGCTAATCTTAAACGATAAAAAAAACATCCTTTCCCTTTTATCAATTCGTTTAAATATTAATAATTTATATTAGCTGCAAAATGATTGTATTGTGTCAATAATTTGGCCAGCAGGGAAGAAGTTGTTTTATATATTCAGTGCATCTTGGTTATGTCTTTTTTATGTTACAAAAACATTTTTTGCAAAATTACCGGTTATAAGTCAACCCTAGTTGTATACTCGTATATTCATTCAATTACTACCAAAAGAGACCAATATTCTAGTAGACCGAACTATTCCAGTCTTCTCCATCAAATTAATGGTCGTATGCAATCAGATTTCTATAGTGACATATGAAAATGGCAAAATTAGTTCGAAGTTTGAGTACACGTGCAATAGCGCAACACCTACATTACAATATAATATTATGTAAATATAAGCCTATGTATTAAATAAATAAATAAATAAATATTCAGCACTTTAGCCAATCGATTGTTACCACTTGATAGCAATCTTTAAACCTTTTAAGGACTTATGGTTGGTGGACGCGTACATATAATTTTGTTTAGTTGTAATATTTATGTATAATATTATTGTTTTAGTTATAATCTTTTGTGTATTTTGTTATTATTTAATAAATACTTTTGGCAACGTGCAGGAGATGTTAGCTGAAAATGATCAGTGACGCCACATTAAAAATATAAAAAGTAGAGAAAAATAAAAGACGATCGCGCGTGGGTTGTTGCTCGCTTGCTCTCCTTACCGTTTGCACGCTTTTGTTGCTTCTAAGTTTGTTTTATCGATCCGGAACACATACAGCTGGTTTGAAAACATCTGGGACGTAATGGCTAGTAATACTTACATAGCCATTGAAGTTGGCTGGTGGAGTATGCTCCAGGCCTCCCACAATAGGGACGCCTGCCCAGGACTCACTAACGGGTTGCACACAATATTATATACTAGTAAATGGTACATCTAATCAGGTACTTGCACTGGCCGTAATGTTACAATGGAATGCTTTTAGTTACTGTATATTTTTGATTATTCTTATTATAAACATATTTTTATTGTAAAAATGTCAAGTATCTATTTCGATTCAAAGATTTTGCTCTGTGACAGACCGACAGACAAAGCTATATAAGTAATGCAAACGTAGTCATTATCTAAAGTAAATTAATTACAAGTATCTTAGAAATCACTATCAGTATAGCGAACCATTAAATATGTTTACCAGCATAAAGTACTCTGTTGACATTCAAACCCATTGTGACCGTTGATGGCCATAAAGAACAAAGCCGCCTGAAAACTAATTTACGCTCATACAAAATGCACACACTGAAATATGTTTCTTAAGTGCGGCACTTTGACGGAAAACTAGACTTTATTGCTCTAATATGACAAGGTTGGGGCGACGGGAAATCATTTAAGCTTCTATAGCACCTGAGTCTCTGGGGTCCCGAATATAACAAAATGGTAGTTTACGCTCTTGGCAGTATAACTACGGAGTACGAAATCGGGCTAACGGTCACCGTTAATTAATTTATCCAAACATAACTAATATGTCACATATAATTTTATGTATTTTGAAGCCATTTTTCTTAGTAAAGAGATTTATAATTGGTTATGCATCGATCTCTGTCAGGAAATAATATTTTATATGTATTGATATCGTTGTTGGCAGCAATATTTAACATGCGTTTATTTTAAGTATGTTCAGACTAAAACAAGAACAAGAAACAAAAGACAGAATAAATTAAATAGTATAAACAATCAATATGAAATAGAATATACAACATATGATATCCAACAAAATATACAACAGTATCTTAATCACATATACACAATATACAACAGTATATTTTGTGGGATACAAATATACAAACAGAATATACAATAGACATAAAAACTACCATGTATCGGCTTCGTCTCATTTTTAAGTAATGGTGTGACTAATTTTAGCGCAGTAGCGACGACGTAATAACCTGGTTTGGGCTAGACAATGTACACGACCTGACCGTAAGGCCCGAATACATAACATTTAATTAACAGTCCCTGCTTAATCTCCGGTATATCAATTTGTTTAAACACTTCAGTGAACTAGAGACGGGCTCAAACACGAAGACACCTTGTTATTTAAAGTTATTTTTATACTTAATTTTCAATCACGATCATATTTTATCTTGCAGCATTTTTTTTTTAAGATTTCTGACTAGAAATGACTGGAACTTACTTTTCTTAATTGATTCTGATTTAGCTAATTATTTTTTGGTGGCAAGGAGACACTTACAAATGAGAAACAGAGAGAGTGAGAGAGGAAAGCAAACGAGTATACAGTCCATCTGATGGTGTGGTCAATGCCGCCCATGGACATAAGTAATCATGCCTGAGTACAATTAATTGTACGTAAGTTTGCCTTGTACAGATGCCTTGCTACCCCTGAGGACTAAGATGTTCGCCTCGTGTTTAAGTATAGCCGGCAACCACGCCTCTCCAAACAGAAACACAAAAAGTGCTTCACGGAGGATTATGAGGGTGACGGTCGTACATCCCCGGTCGAGTTCTACCACCTGGCAGATTTCTTACCAAGTCTATGCCTATAAGCTACTATTGGTACTAAAACCATACTCTCGTCACACATTCAAGAAACATTTCTGTAATACCAATAAACCTATAATTCCGACATGATTTTCTCCAAACCGGAACGGTAATAACAAACAGGAAATCGGATTTTCCCTGGGATTATAAGAATAAGCTTTTAAGACATAATATTTTAATCCATTCTTAAGCCAATGAAAAATATTTTCCACTTAAAGAAAATCCATTTCGCTTCAATGTTAAAGGGATTAATATTTCTTTACGATTTTCAGTTCTTTAATATAGCAATAAGCGTTGTTATTATCTGGCTCAGAAAGTAGTCGAGGTGCGTGGGTTTGACCCTGGACCCGGTTTTAGAGACCGAATTTTTAACCAACAGACCATCAGTGCTATTAAACTTAAAATTTGCTTATTAAACTATTTAAAAATTGCTCATTAAATATATAAAAATTATACCTAAACTTACATTTTAGTTTTTAATTTTTGTACCAGGAGTTAATAAAATGAAATGAAACTTAAGACTCATAACGGTAAATACTTCTACTTCAACTTAACTGTCTCTTTACTTCTATTTAAGCGCCATAACTCAGTCTCGGTACCTATCTATACGGAGACAGACTCACTTCCAGGATTAAATTCATTGAAGAGGGAAAAAAATGAAATAAAGTCGTGCATTTCAATAAGTTGTAAAATTAATTCATTTTAATAACAGCTTGTTCAGCGATGCTCTTCATCTTAGTTGTGACTTCATAGAACTAGCTAAGGTATTTATCAAACCATAGGCGAGTATATTTTGGGATATTGAATTTAACATAACACTAACACACAGATGATACGTGAAAAGTAAAATAACATAGCATAAATATAAAAAATGCATGTATTCACAGATTGCATATTTTAACAATCAACGATATTTTGTGGAATATTGAAAACACCTTTAATTATTCGAATTTATGGGCTTATGTGATGTAGCTGACAGTTCTTCTGTGAGATAAGGTAATTTGCCAGGTGTTAGAACTAGTTAAGTCCGACCGGGGAGGTACCACCGCCACCCTCATAATCCTCCGTGAAGGAATTTCTGTGTTTCGGTTTGAAGAGGCATGGTTAAATACGAGGCGAACATCTTAGTCCTTAGGGGTAACAACGCAACTGGGATCAAAGTAACTAGATATGATTTAATTGTACTTAAGCATGATTACTTATGTTCATGGGCGGCAATTACCATTTACCATCAGGTGGAAAGCATGCTCGTTTGTTACCTTTATACGATAAAAAAAAATCTTAAAGGTATGTGATCAGCCAAAATAGTCTATAGTATAGGTCCTATACAGTAATGGACAAAACAAACCCATACCCAAATTTATTCATGAGGATGACAATGATTAAAGAATTGCAATTAGTTACCGATAAACCGACTAAAATTTCTTTGATAACCCAATATCTTGTGCATGTGACAACTTTATTTTGTAGAAAACACGAGTAGACGAGACGCGCCGTAACTTCACGAAGAAAATATAGTTTCTTACTTATACACCTAACAAAATATACATTGGATATACGAAAAAGATGATTTGAGTAAACCAACACAAAGAGTCTAATCTCCCCTCACACTCGGAACTGTCGTTAATGAAACTTGCGCGAACTCATCTTTCAGGGGTTAGATAAAAATATTTCTCGGCAAAAAACAAACATCTCAACTGAGGCAGTATGTTTGCTGGGAACTTCGGGGAGTGCGGCAAAGTATGTGATAAGATTCAACAAATCGTTATGAGGCAGGGGAATGATGTATTATAAACTCGTATGTAGGTACATTTTTCAATATTATTCATGTTTTGCAAGTTGTGTATAGACCAATAGAATATTATGGAGAAGAAAATATAGTGAAGAAATATGACTTTACTAATATATAGTCATGGATATAGTTTATTTATATCAATAGCCTAACTAAGCTAACGCATTGAATGTCAACTAACCTAATTAGACGCTGTTTTTCTAATTTATTACAAAAAAAGGAATTTTAAATCTACCCAGTTCTAATTTACATCTACTGAAACTTCGAGCCCTTAACACGTCTCAAAGTATGTGATAAGATTACAAGCTCTTCGTTACGTGACACGGGAAAGACATTGAGTAAGATAAACATTTCCATACATACTCGAAATAGAAGCTTAGATACATAAAATTAAGTTATGATTAAAAATTATTTGCGATTATTCCCATATATTATATCCGTTTTATTATACGAAGTGGCCACGGGACAATCTCGTTGCGGAGATGCGATGGGCTCGTCTTTGCACTTTAAAGGATCACGTTACATACAGCGTGACGTTACGTCACGTTATGTCTCGTTACGTCACGTTGCGTCACGTTACGTCTCGTTGCGTTACGTCACGTCACGTTACGTCACGTTATTTACATGTGGTAGTCGAAAATAGTCCATATAGCGAAGGTCACATTACATATAATATCTGGAGACCGCGCTTTGGTCGGTATTCCAAAAAAAATCAGACTTGACACATCACTCAAACCCGGGTCATTTGGTTCCGGGGCCTTCCGATTTCCCACTTGAACTAATATAGATACACTGTAGAATGTGGCGAAATTTACTTTCGTATTGTGTGTGTCGTAATAATAATATAGTAGTTATATAGTTTTCTAACAATGTTCGATTTATCGGTCCCGAAACCCCAACATATTAAATTTCATGAAAAACTTTGGACTTTCCGAGATTCAGATTATGTACATACAAGAATTGTTCGTTTAGAGGTATTAGATATTACAACTTATCCCCAGTTTTAGCATTGTATATTTCCACTCAGTAATATAATAATAATAATAATAATAAAACTTTATTGTACCCATAAAGTAACATACAATGTATATAAATATTTTTCTAATAGATACAAAAGGTGGTCTTATCGCTAAAACAGCGATTTCTTCCAGACAACCTCGGTGCGGAGTTAAAAAGGAATAAATAAATGTGTAGGCAGGGCAAATAATTATAACATGTTTTCAAATAGAATTGTCTTTTCATTTCCATCAGTATACCAGGTAACGTTTCTAAAATCCCCTCGCAATTGCCAGCGTGCAAAAAGTACACAGCATATACGGTTAACGTGTACTATGCGAGTTGAAAACCAAAAGAGTTAACAGCTGGTTCGGCCGACATTCCTATAATAGTCTATTAAGCTTTCACTTTGTCTCACTTACATATGTGAAACTAAAGTTTTTGTACTAAAGACTAATACTAAGTAAAATCGCCTCGTCTAAGTGTTCAGGTATTTTGTTGTTATAAATCTGTTACAGTTAGTTTTGCTTTTGCTGTTTTTCGTTGTTATTAAGCAGAAATAATATTAGGTAATAATATTCCTATTTAGTATAGGTTTCTTATAGGATTACTTTGGAACGTGAATAAACTACCCGTACTTTACAAGATATTTCGATTATACAGATGCAATAACCAACATAACTAATTAAATTTCCGTTCGTAATATTTATGTGATCTTAAATTTTATATTTCGAGTTTAGAACAGTTTTTAATTCATTTGCTAGATGCTCACAATACTCATATTATAAAACCTTTTATTACAATAATTTTCTTACTTAGTTACGTGTTGCTTCAAGAACCTTTATCTGGTTACTGTAAGTAGGTTTCTATTATGACAGCATTACTTATAAACCGACTACGCCGAAGCCAATGGTGAACATGATTTTAGCACTATGTAATGTTTTTTGGTATCTTTCAAACTATCTACTCATATTATATTTTGATAAATGAAGTATCGCTACACGCATATTGATTACCGGTGATAATGACAGTGTTCAATATAGTAATATGGTCTATATATAGTTCGATGTGGCGCCGTGAATGTGTCGTGTATGTGTCCTGTTGGGTATTTCATTAAAAAAAAGTATTAAGTGCTGATGCTCGCTGCTTTTTTTTGGTTTTTGCATTAATTTGATGATTGAATTTTCATTTATTTATAAAATCACGTCTGAGATCTTTATTTAATCCATAAACGTGATGAATGGTTTGTTTAAATTTAAATTTATAGATAACTTTCTTTTAAATCGTTATAATGAACATATTCGGTTATCATAGCTGATAATGCTCAACAAAATGCTATCTCTAATTTAGAATTATGTTTGTTAGCTTCATTTTTCACTCGTTATTCGCTTATCGTCGACAGTTGATACTACACTTTACGATGAACTTTTATTTGCGAGTATATTTGCTGCGGTCGTCTGCATCTTTTTGTTTCAAACTGTTTGTAAGGGAAAGATTCGTACTTTTATTGCTTTCAAATTCCTTTCGGCGTAGCTTCTATAACAGTGCACAAAATAAATGAACAAGAACATAATTATATTCTTGTTACTTCTCAGGTATTTTTGTTCTTATGATGATTGTTTTTCTGTATAAAAATACGCATGAGCATAATATGGATTTGTCTTTCTTTTGAATAATGCATTACCGATATTCTTTCTCTTATAATTACTTCCTATTTGGTACTAAAACTATAATTTAAACACTAGGGTTGTCACTATTAAATTATTTGTAGTTTTTTGTCGTTGTTAACGAGATGGCGCCTTGAGACCTTGATATAAATAAAAATTAGTGCCAGACGAGCCCAAAACATAATTTATTTATTTATTTTCTACAATTAAAAAGGTTTTTATACAGCAACTTCAATATTAATTACTTTAATAATCATTTGTAAAAATAACGACTTATTATTGTAAACAGCATTGTTTGAAAAGTAAAATAATAAGCTGTTACAATATTACGTTAAGAATTCTCGAAACAACTACCTAAAGAAAATTCCTCAACCCATACATAAAATAGTCAGTATAATAAGGAAAACCAAGTAATGTGTTATTGAGAATGAAATATATATTTACTGGAACATTATGAGTTCAATATTTGTACCTTGTTTCTTCAGATTCCTGTTTACTCGGAACTTAGACGACAAACAAACAGACTCCAAATGCCAGACTTAGTCAGTTTCGAAGCATGTAGGAAGCACTATTTCACAAATAGTATTCATATCTATCTCCTCTATTTCCATATAGTGAGTGCACATCAGTTTTGTCATTAAATATTTCCACTCTCTCTTTTGACATTTCATCTTTGACCCGGAAGTACGCATAGTTGAAGAAATAAATTGGGACATGATTTCCTTTTCTTGTTTTACATTCCAATAAGGGAAACACTAATGGCTCTCAACATATCCTTTGAACAAGTAAATTTAAAGCTAATTTGACGACTTGCGTGGCGGAGCGTAAGTTTCGAGGTTTGATCCCACCCAGTTTTTAGAATTTTGTTTTGGGATGTTTGTGTACGCGTGTTTTTGTGTCCATTGTACGCACGACTCTAGTTAAAGCATGCAAATGTAAATATCCCAAGTTAGTCTAGAAATAATTTTAGTTTGGGGCGATAAATATAGAAAGCATCTTTTTAGGGTTCCGCATTCAAAATTTTAGTAATGGGACCTTATTGCTAAGCTCCGCTGTCAGTCTCGCTGTCTGTCCAGCAGTCTGTCAGTCAGTCAGACTATCAATAGAACACTTAAAAGAACTTAGTTGACAAGTATAATTGTTATAAAATATGTACTACTGTCGCTATAACGACAAAAATATGAACCAAAAAATGTATGAGACGTAAAATAGAAGATCTATGAATAACAAATATTACCTATAAGAATCCCCGCCATCTGTTTTCCCATTGCGAAGACATGCAAGTACCCTCATATGAACGGCCATCGTGATATAATTATCGACGGTATTTGTACATGTAACTACGTCATTTTTAAACCGATTTGGTATTTTTTTACATGAAAAGGAGGTACTTCCAAAGGGGTCTCACTTTAATTTTATTGACATTGGAACTTGGGTTGCGAAGATACACCAGTAAAAACCC
>DWOQ01000551.1:0-11076 GCA_018251115.1 Codatractus alcaeus
GGCTAGGATTCTAAATATGAACATTACAACCTAAACTCGATTACATCACAAGAAAATTGAATATGATCTTTACTTTGCAACTTTATGATTAACTGCGGCGCTATTAAACTGGACAGGATTAATATTGGATCTTTAATAGAAATTTCTAAGGTTTATAATTTGCTCGGTTCCTCGAGATACCCACAGAAATAGCTCCAGTTCAACGCGACCATAAAGAGGTGGGTGGCCCTTAACTACCCGGAATAACGTTCTACAAGATAAATGACCTATCCATTTAAAGCTAAATTATTACAGTGCTCTAGATTATTTGAAATTGCAACAAGTACGTCGATTAGATCTGCTCCAATATAATATTGTATTGAGTAAACGAAACACAATCCTTCACAGTTTACAACAATGGAAAATCAAAGAATTTGAACACCAAAGACTCTTTGTTTCTAATATACCTGTGTAATACTCTGTTATTATACGATCTCTAGATGGATTCTAATCAAAAGATAACTTTACAAATATTTGTAATTCAAAGTAAATGTGAAACCAGAATTTCTACAAATATCTCAATATTATTTTTCAAATAAGCTCTTTCAATATTTATACTTTTTCTTATCTGGAGTTTTCTGCATAATGCAACATGCAGCTCAGTTGCAGTGCCGGTTAGATTATACTATATTTAATGAATGCATAAGGGACTTCCTGTTATTACGCTAACTAAGATGCAATTGACATGACGACCAATCTTACTATTGCGAATAATATCATGGCTAGATAAACCGAGCTCTCGAGAGCAACGTTCAAGAGACATTCAATTTGCATTTGAATGCGAATCTTGGTACTTGCATGATGCGATCTCTGTCGGTCATGCATAAAAGGGAACAACATTAGTTAGAAAAACGCAAACTATGAATGATTTGGAAGTAGATAGACACGTCAACATTGTTACAGATTTACAAATCAAATTTAAAATCCTAACGCGGCGCGCATAATACAATTAACAACGAATAGCGATGTCAAAATATTCTGTCACCGCAACGTGATAAGTGCTGATAACGTAATTAATTTCTTTGCGCGATAAACTTTCCGCAAAGTGCATAGGCGGTAAAAATATCTCAAAACTCTCAAGCACTGCACCGCTTGAACAAACATTTACGAATGCACCACGATGTGTATCACACGTTATCGCATGCAGTTTGCCAAGTAAACAGGTCTTATGCGGATCCACGTTGACGCACTGCCTTTGAACTCAATTTAAAATTCTAAATATAAGAACATTTACAGAGACGGAAAACATAGTCGCCGACGACGTTGACTCTATTGAAGAATTTCATGAGCACGCTTGAGCCTTTATATTGCAAATTGAGTACGCTGTGTGAGATGAAAGGCGCTACCTTTCAAATGTGAACGTGCCCGTTAGCGGTAAAGGCACTGACGCAACGTGGAAAACGGAAAATATAGCTAGGAACCTAAATACGGTGCATTGAACTTGCGCAATTGTCTGGTTTAGCTAATGAAATTACTTCGATATTATCGAATCTATCCACCCACGTGGGATTTGCTTTTGAAACTAATGCATGCAACAAAAACAGCATGCCTAATAATACACACCAAAATGACGCAAGAATGTAAGCACCGGAGCGCATGAACACTACACTCGAGGTAATTAGGGTATATGGTGAAGCAGAAGCGTAAACACCTCCCACTGATGCTGTAAATTTGATTGTACAAACGAATTCATCGTTAGATATGAAGTAAAACGATGATTCGTGAGTGCATTGAACCAAAAACGTGGTTGATTACTTAAGACATAGCTCAAGTCGTGATCGATTCGAGCTTTTTGCGAAGAAATTGTTTTTTGTTCGCTTAAGAACGCTAGAAGTAAAATATATTCAAATTTATGACTTTTCAGGAAAGGACTTACTAATGTACATGCAAGAAACTGCGCAAAATATGTCGTTTGATTTTCACTCTCGCTAACTTTAGCTCTTATGCCTTGTTTTGATGTTCAATAATCATTATACGCTCATTTTGTCAGAGTTCGCCTGACATTAGCCACGGATGATGATGTCAGAAAGGCAAATCCTAAGTCGACATCAATTGATTACCCAACATTGTATGCCGTCGGCCTAGATTCGAAACGTTGACAACTGATTTATATGCTCAAGCTCAGGTGTCAAAAAAGGAGTCGATGTAAAAAACTCCAGCAATTACATATAAAAGGCGCTACGAAGATTATTGACGTCTAGAACATTTATCATCCGGTTTTATAACTTGTGTAGTACATGACGACAGTGGTGGACTCGTCAACTAAATCTATCACGATAGCATGCATGCCTACGATCTAGCAGCGAGATTTTAATAATAAAATAAAAAAGTAATCCCCTCTGCCAATGTTAGCCTGGCAGAACATTTGTTATTATGTCACTGTAAAACACTTATCTTTTCATCGCACGTGAGAGCTACCGATTATTATTTCTGACTATCGAATAATAGATTCGGTAGTCGAGCTACTGCCCGCAGGCACCTCAATGAGGCCAGTTCTGTATGCACAGCAAACAAGGGAACACGAGTTTTGTTTGCACTACCAACTACTTACAATCACATGTTAAGTCAGCTGTAATTTACAGTATTGTAGAGAGCAAATAAGCTATGAAAGTTAGAAAGCCTCCCATAAAAGAACCGCTAGAAGATCATACATTTCAGTTGCACATTCACATGATGTTACTTGTAGACGATAGCGATAAACTCGAGTTGTACTTGCAGTGTAATACGCCTTACACGCTTCAGTGACTTTCCTAAGCACGTCTCTCCACGGTTACGAAAGCACCGAAGTAACTAAAGAAATCGTTTTTAAATTTACAACTGTTCATTCAACTCGAAATGTATTTTGAACGCTTTCTACATTCATTGTCACCACAAGGATCCATTTTATTGTAGGTACCACAGACTTAGACACACAGAAAGACAAGTAAACACATTCACACTTGATAATGTATTTGATAAGATATGAATATTCTAAATTAGTCATTTGAATATCTGTCTGACCAGTTATCGAACACTGGATAATCCACATGGCTGAAAGTATAATGAGGAACGCCACATGGTAAATTTCGTTGAAAAATAAAATGAAATATTCTAACCCAAACACAAGCGGCCTGGACCAGTTTGATTTTAGATATCATGTTGCAGCAATAAAATAAATCTCGAATAAAAATCAAGTCTTACAAATTCACGCTGCAAATTCACGTACACATCTTATTTTACAGACACTTAAACTTTCTGAGGATATATTAATACAAGTAATAAAAATACTCGCTGACATTAACTGCAACAATTGTATATTAATTAATAAAGAGAGCCTCAATTCAACATCACACATAATAAAAAGTTCATGTAGCAACGAGATATACATAAATAAATTCAATCCGATGCATGTACAAAAACGTACAACATGTTATTGAATCATTAGAGATAACCAAAAAACTTGCAACGCATTCCTAGATGGGGATAGGTATAGACAGGTCAGTAAATACCAAGCGAAGGCCTCATAAGAATCCATGGCGAATAATCTGAGCTAAGCGATGACACGAGAAATGAATCATGTACGCCCAGTTGTCGTATTAATGCAGATCAAACAGCTGATCGGCGGGGTGGGGGCAAGGTGAAGGCTGGTCAAGCGCAAGGCATGTCTCGACATGCATGCCCAAAAAATAAAGAGCAGGAAAATGACTTAAAAGTTTATGATAAAACGAATGACATCATATACCAGCTGATTGATGCAAGCATGTAGTATCTATTGGAATAAATTTAGCGTGCATGATCGTTCGATGAACCTATTACATAATACATATTTTAATTCGACGCTTAATATTACTTTTATAGTTCATGTTTATAAATAATTATTTCTGTCTGGCATTCCGAATTCCGAAAATTCCTTGAGAGCACGTGACTTAGACACGTTTCAATTTTCCAACCAAATTGAAAGAAAATTATTACTCGAAACAAAGTCAACAGCAACATCATTGCGCAACATTGTTGGTAAAGCGAGCTTAGAACAAGGCACGAGGGAAATAAAAGAGCATGTTGACTCAGCTGATAGGTGCGTTGAACTTCCACGAACGAGTGAACATTTCGTTTCTCTGCTGAAAATTCCACCTTGCTTATTAAAATGCACGCACCCAATCACTGAATCACGCGGTCAGCTGATCGCTCTTGATATTCGTGGCGTGAATCTGAATTCGCGAGTTATTCGGGTAACGCAGAAATTAATTACAATTACTCCGCTCTGGAAGTTGACGCCTACGCTATGTCAAGATTGTTCAGACCACTCGAGATCCATCGTTTCTTTTTGTTTTTTTTTTTATAGTAACAAAGTACTAAAGGAGCATGCAGTCCAACTAATGATAAGTGGAGATCTAGCCACAGATAAGTAACCACAAACAAGATTGGAGTCCAAGCTGTGGACGGCCAGAAATGTGTTTGCATATTTGAGAACTAACTTGGAATAATTTGTATAAGTATCTCTCCTTCCACATTCTTCACACCAGATCACAGCAGCGCTACACAACTGTTATTATATAGAAATAGGATACTCTGTTTATATTTATGATTACTATGTCAAATGTAAGCGTGGGTACTCACAAGGCATTATAATCATCATCAACCTGTGAATTAAGTGTGCAAAGCAAACACTTGACAACTGCTGACATCATCCACTCAGCTGATGGTAGGTTGAAGGCTGGTCACCGCGTACGGTATGTATTGCTTACTTTACCCACGCTGGCCTCAATGTACACCGAACGACGGAAGCAAACCGAAATTGGGGCCCCTTGTCTGTTTGGTTAATTTCTTTGGAGTCTGGCACCTATGGTAGGTACTAGACATTTTATGGTTTCTAATTCTAAGACTAATACCGTATTCATATGTTAAGCTTTAAAGCTCCAAGCATTATGTACACTTTAATGAATATGTTTAATATTGTATTTTATGACTTTGAACAATTCTTTAGTATTATAGTGGACACCGACAATTCCTAACGTTAACTATCAATTTAAGTATCATTTATGTATGCACATAATAATGTACATAATTTCAACAGTATTTAAGTTTATACATCACGACTTTCAAGTATAATCCAGATTGTTACCGATATAGTTTAGTATTACACTTAGTTCAAACGACAGCCCCATCTGAGCACATTGGGACAAAATGGCAAGAAAACCCATTCAACACGCGTTTACAAAACACTTGCACTATATGTGATCGAAAGTGTTAATTTGTCAATTTCAAACATGCATGCCCACACGCCTTACATCAGATTCGGGCAAATCAAATGTTTGGACAGGTGCACGTGGCTATACAAGTGCAATATTGACATTCGCAAACGGAAACGGTGCTGTTGGACGTTGTAATTATTATTGTTGTGTAAAACAAACATTATAATATTTTGTATCTAATTAAAAGATATAACATTTATTTTTGTTCTTTTAAACGTTGGAATGTGCCAAGGGATTATTTAACCGCAGATTAAGTATGATTATTTCATAGAACCAATCTTATATTGCGTTCGAAACAGCATGATGTAATTTCCCCGACTGAGTCTTATGTCCGCCCAGGTTTAGCCCTATGCGGTGCTCGCCTTTAAAAAAGCTATTAAGGACACTATGACCAACGGCAACTGCGCGTTCGAAAAAATAACAAAAGCTGTACTAGTTTTTTGTTTTGTTACTAGTTATAACAATCAAGAAAAATTAACATAGTCTTGCCTGTATGTATGTATGTATGTACGTAAAAACTTTAACAGACACTTTTTTAGCTAACATTGTGGAAGCCGTGTCGCTTCTCATCTTGGAGTAACAAAAGAAGGCTGAAACAGTGGTGGTGAAGATCCTAGTGGCCCAAAATTCGGCTTCGCACTCTGTGGGTCCGTGTTTCGAATCTGATTTTCGAAGTCATGTTAGCTAGTAATTAATCATTACACCGTTAAAGCCTTTAACGGTGAAGAAAAATATCCTGAAGAAGACTGAAGAAGTTAACTATGGCCTAATTCCGACTCATTGAGCAGCAGTAGTAGTAATGAATTGATCACTATTATGAGATTATGAATTTACTAAAATCCAGACAAAACAGCACATTAGAGACGCAATAAAAAGTTGTAAATTGACTTGTTCTACACACGACGTAATGGGCCGATAAGCTATACTTATCAGAAGTCAACCAATTTGTACTCGGTGTTAGTAGGTCTTCTATGTATAGCGTACTCACTATCGCATCGTATCGCGAATGTCGCGGCACAGGTTGCAAGAGTTATCATGAAATGCATTAAACGATTATTATAGGGCATAATAATCGCTACTGATAACTTTTGTTTTTGGGAATAACGCATTAACATAATGTAAACAGACTTGTAGAGGTCAGTTCGATCAAACTTCAATCTTACACTAGTTATGATACGCGACTCTGCTCGCGTTTATGAAAAATTTTCTCGCAGAAACACGGGCTAAGTTAGCCGTAAAACGGTACTGTGGGTTCTCGTTATTTGTTCCATTATAATCAATTCACCTCGTCATAAATAAACCCCGAACAGATTTTTTTTTGTAAATATATCGGACATGTAAATAGCCCCTAGTTGAGAGAAAATCGAAAACACAGGAAAATATCTGTGACTAGAATATGATTTTGGCCGTTTAAAAAAAAGAATAACAATCTTTGTTCGCCTGTAGGTATGTTTATGTATTTTCACCGATATTTCGATACTGATGATTATTTAATTGTACGATATAGTACGATTCAAGAATAATCCCATAAACATTTTGAAAATTGATTCAGGCGTTGTTGAATCTAAAAAATATAAGTAGATGATCCCTGTTGAGATTGAAAATGATTTTTTTACATATTAACGTTATAAGTATACACTATCTTGTTTTATTAAACAAAAAATGTAGGTGATCCGTGTTGCCACTGAAGTTGCATGTTTTTAACGTGCGTGGCGTGGTAATTGTACATCACTAGCGAGCCGTCCTGGCTTCGCCCGGGTGCATTAAACCTAAAGTGCGTCATTATTTAGCTGCAATACCATAAGTAAATAATGACGCACTTTAAGCTTTACGCAAAGAGCGAAGCCAGGAGGAGTCGCTGGTTATACATATAAACCTTTCTCTTGAATCACTCTATCTATTAAAAAAACTGCATCAAAAACCGTTTTTAAATATGTAAGCATATATAGGGACAGATATCGGGAAGCGACTGTGTTTTATACTATGTAATGATTGCAAGTCTAATATGTTCTGCTTATGAGATACAAACTGAAATTCTGAAAAGATACACCATATACTTTCTAACTGATTGGTATGGCACAGAGTAAATCAAGTCTGGAGAACTTTCCTATTACACTAATAATAAATATGCGCTAATTATAGAAAGCATATCAAGTGCACGCGGCAAGAAAGTCTACATGCATAGAGTACCATAAATGGTACGTATTGCAGCGATGGATATATTTTTTCATGTTACTAAAAATTAAAAACATAATGTCTTACAAATCAGACATATAATAGGCAATTATTATTTTAATTCATTTTCGTAGTAAAGAAGGTAATATAATTTGTAATAAACTTGCTCATTATTTTTTTATGGCATTTTTCCTCCAGTAAGTATTTCCCCTTATACCTGTCACAGTATGTCTCCCTACACCCGTCCACCTGATGGTAAGTGGTAAGCTGTAAACAACTGCAAAGAGGATTGTAGTCCCACCCGCGATGTTCACAGAAGTGTTGCTACCCCAGGGGACTAAGTTGGAATGCCTTAGAACTACACCCTTATCTTCCCAAAAAAAAACAGAACGCAGTAACGTTTATCACTAACTAAGAGGCAGAATTATGTGTGGTGATGCTGCATCAGAATCTAACCAGGAAGAACTCTACTACCTTTCAAGGGTTGCAGCAGTATTTTGCGATACAAACAACACATTCAAGTAGAGTTTAAAGACCAAAGGTAAAGTTCAAATAAACGAACATCGGCTGAACAATGTAAATGAGGGCCAATTGACCCGGGTACCATTTGACCCCCGCACCCGTGATTGGTGCAATGGGCTACTAATTACCATACTAATGGGAGGATATCGTTACAACGTCCGCTTCCAAAATGACAATTTGATTTTGACTTAACTGCATGAGGTCATCGAATTTTTGCATAATATAGTGCACTAATATGTGTAATAAACTTGCAATATTAATTAATTCAATAAATAAAGAAAAAAGAACTGAGGTTTTTGGAACCAAAACTTTTACTTACTAAAAAAAAAAGTACTCTAGTAATCCTTTAATATAGTCTTTGATGACAATACGGTCAATATTTTCATCAAAAATCGATCAGACATAGGAATGGAAGTGATCTGAAAGTTTAAAATAGTAACGCCGTAGTTTAACCACACAAGTTTTGCTTTCAATCTATTTTACGTGCCACTGTTTACCACGGATCTCTCCTCACAACACGAGCTCTCCAGGCCTTCACCACGCTGTAATGCGAATTGGTCAGGGTCAGTGGCAAACCCATGTGAGATGTTTTCAAACTGCGCGTGATAACCGCGTTACAATCGGAACCGACGAAACCGTACTCTCCAAAGCATAACAGCAGTCATCCACCCAACTCCTGACCGACCGAGGTTGCTTAACTATTATCAATATCTATAGATCAATAAAGATCTATACAAGCCCCGGGCTACACGCTTCAGTACAGTACATGGGTGTTGAAAGGAAAAAAAAATACAACTGGTTAGTGCATGAGGAATGAAATGAAAAAAAAAACTGCAATTATCCACGTCGGAATCGGACCCGCTGCTTACATTTTAATAAGGCAACTATTTTATAATTTGGACATTAACATACAGTGTTTTTTTGCGAGTTTTTTGTATTTTTACCATTTCGTTGATCCTAATTAACGATGCCAATAAGCAGTGAAAAACATTTTTAGTTGCGCACGACGTGAATAAATTAAAACATTGATTTATTAAGGATTCACGTGCTGCTAGAACTACAGCCGGAGGAATAAATTAAGGATGGCAGTGATAAAAAATGAATACTACAGTGCAATCATGAAATCACGGTAAACGAGGCATGTTAGCGTGGCAATAAACTGTGGTTACTAACAAGTTGAGCACATTAGCCCTTGTGCATACATGAAGCGCACATTAACCCGCTGCTTGGGTATTGGGACGTTTCCATGCTTCTGAAGGTTTCTGATACGGCCACGCTATGCCATCGGTCACGATTGTTATCATTTATTGAACGCATCAAACGTATGGGCTAATGGAAGGCCTTACGAGTGATTTGAAAACATGGGAAGCGGGTTGACAACAATAATCGACCCATCCGCATTGACGCAGCTTGGTACAGGCCTTATCCAATTTTCGTAACTATCTGTACCCAGCAATGACACACATAAACGTTTGAAACATACATGGATAGTTTCTTTCGCCGCTTTCTCTCCTTAACGTAACACCTTGCGGGGATGGTAAATGGTAGATTTCAGATATCCGAAAAGAATTCTGTAAAGAATCTCCTTTGAATACAATATTTTGACTTAAACTTTACACGTGGTGAACAAAAATTGAACTATATCAACACTAAAACGTTTATAACCGCATAATCAACAACAGAGCGGCTCGATTTTGTCTCGTTCAAAAGAGCCAGTCGCGTGCACAGACCCTTAGCGGTCTCGGATGACGGGCCACAGGGAAATAGACCCGCAGAGATTACAAGTACAACGACTAGAGGACGTCGCCCTTAAGATATTAATGCTCTATGGTCCAGAGATTTTGTACTTTGCGATAGAAAAAATCACAGCGGACACGAAGACGTGGCCGGCGGACCGCGAAGGTTCTTGGTTTCGATTCGCGATCGTACTATTTAACTGTATAATTTAACTGTTGCTAGGTTTATATTTTAAGTAGGTATAAACGTAAAGTAATAAATGAATAAATGTTTCGGGAAGGTAATAATTTCCTGCGGGAAGATCGACGTTGCGGACAACATACCGATCTGTGACACAGAGGGTTCCGGGTTAAAAAAAAAGACACTTTCTACACTCATAGCCCCACATTAGGATTCCCTGAGTCGTGGGTGCCATGTAAACACACAAAGACAATAAACAAACACCCAGACCCAGAACAGAAATGTAAATTCATCACTTAATTACTGACTGACCGGGGATCGAACCCGGAATCCTCTGTCAGACCGGTGTGGTAACCGCCACGCGGGTCGTCGTTTGGTCTCCGGTCAGCCATGATGCCATAACTAAATGATGAAGATTAAACTTAGATTGGCTTTATGAGTGACATAGGAAGTCAAATGAAATGAATAAATGAAAGAACTAGACACCGATTGATCGAAGTTGAGTTTCGATTATGCTACATTTTTGGACAAAAAATGCAATTTCAGACACAGTTTCGGCTTTGGCTGTAAATTAACCTTTTGTCGTTCAGAAACTCAGTCTTCGGGTATTGTAGTGTACCAAAAGACTAATATCGGATCGGTTATACCTTTTTGCCCCGAATGAGAAGGTAACAATACAAATGCATGTTTAAAAATACCCTACATTTTATTAACCAATAGAAACCTCAACATATATATATGAATACATTTCGATTTAGGCCGAAACTAAAACAGTGGCCGAAGGATCGGTTTCGGTCGGCCAAAAATCCTAATTCGGTCAGACTAGAAAAAACCCTACCCCAAAGTAACGTCGTTAACAAAGTGCATAGCCACGTAGGTACATAACCAAATTGCTATGCACGAAGTCTCGCTCAAACAGCCGAGATATACCCGTATCCAGTATCAGATTGAAACGACCTCAATTGTAAGCCCTAGCCGGTACTTCGATCACTAGACAACAGTTATGTTTAGACTTCCTCGTTAGATCGCCAACGATATCTTGTTGCACTCTGCGGTAAATAATATCGTGTTTATGAAAGACTTATAACTTCATGTATTCTTGTATGTACAGTTTGGCAAGACATAATTAATGTATTTTTGTACAATTTTATGAATGAATAAATAAATAAAAAAAAAATTAAGTAACATTGAT
>DWOQ01000552.1:0-11074 GCA_018251115.1 Codatractus alcaeus
TATTATTAAAACAATCAATTATTAAATAAATGAAACTCAGTCTTTATTGTACATTTTTGATTTAGAATATCAAATAGAAAATAAAGCCACTAGAAGCTTCAAAATCATATCTTTTCATATGATTGATATATATCGGATAAATATGAAATTTGTATTTTTATTTTATATACATAATATGGTTATATAAAAATATATATTTTTATATTATATAAAATAATGAACATAAAATATATTTTTATATTTATTATTAATATTTGATAATTGCAAACCCTGATTTCAACATAATAGTACAGTATAATATCTGTTGATTACAAGAAGCCTAAACTTAGGACTAGCAAAGCTATGAGATTAACTTCAATAGTACTTCTGTCCTATTTGATGACAAAACATTATACATTTGTTTTTCTTGCTGCTCAGCTAGCTTTTAATCTATATAATGTTATATTCATAAACTGTTTCAAATAAAACTTTATATTTATATTTCGCAATTGTTTGCTGTCATACTTATACTATACTCATCATTGCGATAATTATGATGATTATAGAATATTAACTACTAACGATTAAGTATAAAAAACACCACTTTTGTTTTTAAACAGCACACAAACTCTAGTACTTATGACTAATCCAATTTCTGTAAGAAAATCACAATTTCCGTCCCAGGTGACAGTGTGCCAGGCGGGCGGAGTGGACGCGTTAGTCCGCACCGTGGTGTCGGCCGGCGACCGCGAGGAGATCACCGAGCCCGCCGTGTGCGCGCTGCGCCACCTCACGTCCCGCCACGTCGAGAGCGAGATGGCGCAGAACGCAGTGCGTCTGCATTATGGGCTGCCGGTATGTGAAGTTACACTAATACAGGTGATACAATTTTACATTCGTTTTTGCACTCGTATATATAACTGATGTATATTGATCATGTTGTATATATGTATTGTCTGCCCGGTGAGAAGTTAACGGAGAATATATTGATATGTTAAATATACATATTTTATTTATTATTCATTTGTAAGTATATTATGATAACAATAAAGTTAATAGTCAGCTAAATAATTTTCTCAATTTAAAGTTTTTAAACACTTGTTCGTGAGAACAAATAAAAACATATGGATAATGGATTTTTAAAAAAAATGTTGGACAACTTGGTGATTTATTTAGAATGTACTATTCTAAATAAATCACCGATCTGTCCAATTACTTCATACTTTATATCATTTTATTACTTTTTTCCTTTATATGATGAAATATTTGAATACTAATTATAATTGTTTGATTAATTAAAAAAAATTTAAAGTACCTGCGAAAATATTATTATTGCATGGCTAATTATGAATCTGTATGTAATACACTATATATATTATATATTTTTGAAAGATTGTATACAAATTAATTGGATAAAAAGGAAAAGACAATGTCTTTCAAAGATTTTGGTTTTGAAAAATCTGCAGTACACATTTATCATGGATTCTAGTTTTGCAGAATCATCATTCTATGGCATTAAAAATTTATAGGGATTAACCAAACTTTCATCCATTTGGTCACAAATAGACGCATAGATCGTATCTAGTAGTACATTCACACAACAAAAATGTCCTAAGAACTCAAACATGAATTGCATAGAAATGGTGTCATTGTTAAATAACTTCATTAAATATGTCATAATTAATAAAGCATTTATTTTTAACCTTATTTTAAACATAATTTAGAGCATTAAGATAACACCATCTCAAAATTTTTGAGTGTTTCTTTCCACATTATTGAGTGTAAAGCCTAGTAAGTGAATGCATTCCTGTGATTGTAAAGATTTGATAGTATTCCTCGGATTGTACAATCGTGTGTTCAACCCAGGTGATAGTGAAGCTACTCCAGCCTCCCTCGCGCTGGCCTCTGGTGAAGGCTGTGGTGGGGTTGGTGCGTAACTTGGCCCTGTGCCCGGCCAACCACGCGCCCCTACGCGAGCACGGCGCCGTGCATCATCTCGTGCGTCTGCTCATGCGCGCATTCAACGATACACAGCGGGTGAGTATGAGCATGACCATGCCGATGAATATCCCGTGTATGAGTGTATGAGTGTCTGTGTACATCTGTATGCGGGTGTCTGATTTTATGTGATTGTCCTTAATATTTTTAGGGTTTTAAGAAGCTTATATTGAAATTGTTCATTCTTCTCTTTGTGCCAATAAAGTGTAATTCAAATCTATTTAGGTTTTTTCTGTGATTAAGAGTGACAAATAATTATAATCTGTTACTGTTTGTCAAAAAATGATTTAGGAGGATATTTATAGTATTAGAATTGCTTAAAACAGAAGTTTAAAACTTGAGGGGAGATAAATTTGCGCTTGATAAAGAAATTTTCCATCCAAATAAGAAAAAGAAGGATTAATTTTTTGCAACCCTATACGAAGACTGATCCTGATACTTTTATTGGTACAAAAATATGTATAGGAAGTTAGATTGTATTTTTTATACTTTACTTACTTTATATTTTTATTAATAGTTACTGTACTTTCAACTATGCATATTATATATTCACTGTAGGACTTTAAAATACACCTAATATATACTTTGATGCAGTTTAACATTGATTAGCTTATATCGCGCTAAACAATAACGTTTTTCTTCCTTATCGTTCCAGCAACGCTCGTCTGTGTCGGGCGGCGGCGCGGGCGGCGCGTACGCGGACGGCGTGCGCATGGAGGAGATAGTGGAGGGCGCCGTCGGAGCGCTGCACATCCTCGCGCGCGAGAGCCTCAACCGTCAGCTCATACGTCAGCAGAACGTCATCCCGATATTCGTGCAGCTGCTGTTCAATGAGATCGAGAACATACAGGTGAGGAGGATGAAATTAAAACAAAAGACGCTTTCTATACCTATACCTCATTGGTGACTGGCTGGTGATCGAACCCAGAATCTTCTGTAACCACACTGCCACAAGTGTTGTGGAAACATTAACGTCCTAAGTGAACATTTTCGATATTATTCTAGGTTTAATACCCTACAAGGAAGACATCTTAAATGATAAGTTTATATTTTAGTTCTAGATGTACATGTAAATAGTCTTTGTAAAAATCAAGTAATGCTACTTTTGCCTCTAAGACTATAGTAGTCCTAACATAAGTTGTATCAAATTTAAATTCATCTTGTGTACAAAGTATATACTAGACATACTAGGGATAAAATATTTTTGACATTTCTATTTTATTTTATATTATTTTATTATTATTATATTATTTTATATTATAAAGGAGATGAGGTTAAACGAGGCAGAGACAAACTTTCAAGGCAACACTATGGTTGTTTTATTTTTTAACCCTCAACTTTTTAT
Organism: Codatractus alcaeus; assembly: GCA_018251115.1. Taxonomy (NCBI): domain Eukaryota; kingdom Metazoa; phylum Arthropoda; class Insecta; order Lepidoptera; family Hesperiidae; genus Codatractus; species Codatractus alcaeus. The sequence continues at coordinate 3,323 of DWOQ01000552.1, forward strand.
ACAATTAACTAAATATTTTTCTATATGTACACTTTTAATAAAATAATAATCACTTGCATTTATTTACAGCGCGTAGCGGCTGGGGTACTTTGCGAACTGGCAGCAGATAAGGAAGGGGCCGAAATGATAGAAGCTGAAGGCGCTACCGCTCCGCTCACTGAACTACTGCATTCTCGTAATGAAGGTACGTATATCAACGTATTTTGGAACACAAAAAGATATATTGTAATCTTGGTTTATGATTTATTAATGTTTTCTTAAGCTTTATTTTGCCAGGGACTACCACTGAACACCGATGTCTTTTGTATTATCGAGTATCAATTGCAAACATTTGGAAGTTAAAATGCATAGACATATAGATTCCCCGGTCATATATACTATACTGACCACCTAAAATCCAAAAGTTTGCTTTGCTGCTCTAATAATACTGTTTATCCATATAAATAAAAATAAAATCTCTGCCTACGATCTTACACGGTAACATAGACTTTATGAACTCAAAGTTTTCACAACACATGGTTGAAAAAGTTACTGGAAATAAGTTACTGGATTCAAATCCTGACCATGTATGCATCTAAATTCTGATTATATTAATACTAATACTAAATTATGATTATTCTGATAAAGAACGTGTTTAGGTTGTTGTTGTAAGTTTTTTTGTTCCTTTGATTTTTGAGTAAATTACATTAAATAATAATATACTAGGCTAAAGTATGAAAGTAGAATGAACGAGCGAAGAGGAAACATATAATTTATATGTTAAGTGTTTTAAGTATGATATTTGCTATATCCAGGTGTAGCGACCTACGCGGCCGCAGTGCTATTCCGCATGTCCGAGGACAAGCCTCACGACTACAAGAAGAGACTCTCGATGGAACTCACCAACTCGCTGTTCCGCGACGATCACCAGATGTGGCCCAACGATCTCGCCATGCAACCCGACCTGCAGGTAACATGTTAATTGCCATTTTTAATTGATAGGAAATTAATTAGAAATGTCGGTCACTCTATTATTTGATATTACCAAAATTGTCTGAATTTTCTAAATTATACTAATAATAGAACGGATTTCGAAAGTGCATTCTAATAATAATATAAAATAACTAGTATATATTGTGTAACTACTTTGTTTCTTACTTCAATGTCAAGTACCTTTTATACGTAATATATAAGTATAACAACAATGTAGAACTGTCATTGTATTTACTGTATGGATGACACAGACATATTTCCAAGAAAATATATACACTTTAATCATTGAACATGTAGTTGTAGCTAGCATCATATAGGAATTCGACTCATGTTTGGAATTTATTGAAGTAGTTAATGAGATTCAGTTATTACTTTTAAGCAGACTGCTTTACTCGCCTACTTTTACTTTAACTTACTTAAAAATAAATTGAATACTCTCCAGGATATGCTCGGGCCAGAGCAGGGCTACGAGGGGTTGTACGGCACACGACCGTCGTTTCACCAGCAAGGTGAGTTGTCATACCTCACGTAGCTAGTTTGTTGAACTAACAGAAGTACCATTGTGTAGAATATATTAATTTTTATTGTTTGACATATTCTAGCCTGAAATTGAAAAAAAAATAACATGTTATTTGATTATCGAGGCTAGATTATGTCTGTACCTTTTATTTAACTTGAGAAATGTTCATATACAATTTTGTAAGACCTTGATCGCACTTTACAGCGATCAAGCTATATATGAAACTGACTTGTTTGTCTTTAAAAATATACTTTTCTTGTTTGAATTAATATTTGCTGTTGTTTTTTTAGAATTGAAGTTGTTACATTTTTGTTGTATCAATCATATAACAAATCTACAACACTACTTAAACATTGGGATAACAATTTAGGAATACTTGTAGTTTAAAGCAATTCATATATTTTTTCTTCGAATTGGTCCACTCATGCATATAAACATTTCTCAAGTATACATACTGTCTGTATCTCTGAAAGCACTTGCTATGTTCCTATCATATTTATTCTAAGTTGAAAAGTTTCTGTATAAATATGTTTCTCTCTTTACACGCAGCCTAATCCGGGACCTATTTATCACTAAAACACAGGTGATGGGAATATTATTATTATGGATGTTTTGTGAGATTTTAACACATAACATTATGTATATTCATTGTAGTTTTTTCTTCTTTGTGTGTGTTTTCATATGTATTTTATGTTAATATATTCTGTAATAACAAGCATGGATTGTATCACAATTGATTTTGGTACCTCATAAAATGTATATAAAATTTAAAATATTAATTATTAAATTTAATTAAAATGTATATAAATAAATACAAAATTAGTTAAAAGAAATTAATTTCATATTATTTTTCATATACACTTATTTTGTGCCGCAAGCAAGATGTATTTCGCGTTTGATTGTTCAGGCACTTTTTCATACTAATAGAAATATCGCTTCATCATCTGTATGATTACAATATTTCATTATAACTCCCATTTTATTATGTAAGAGTGTTTTTGGGTAAATTATTTGTGTGCTTACATAAATGATATTATGTAAGAGTGTTTTTGGGTAAATTATTTGTAAATGATTTTCATACATAAAATGAAGAAATCTTAACTAGCATATTAGAATAGAAGTTTTTCTAGTAAACCTTTTAAAATAATAATAAATTTTTACCTATTAAATAAATTCAATAATTTATTAAATAAATTCAATAATTTATTTAATAGGTAAAACTAGAAATATAGGAATATTATAACTAAGTCTATATCTATATAGTATATTTTTTACTCTGCATAGTTGCTAGCACCACTACAGCTTAAATTAAATGTGTTGTATATGATTCGCATGGTTAGTGATTAGATAAAACTTTAACTATTAATTTACAGATCACACATGTTTGCATATTTTAATGGAATATAAAAAAGATGGTTACACTTCATATTTTGGGAAATTTCTTCATTTAGTGATATTTTTGTAATCCAGTCAGTATTTCTAAAGGGTGTAATTAATTGACAGTATTGTATTGTGAAAATTTGCTTATTTTATTGAAACTTATTTATCATTTATTACATTACTGTATAAAATTAGATGTAAAATTTAGATCACATTGTAACATTACAAATTTCAAATCTGTAATGTTTACAAATTGTATTTTTAATAATAAATAAATAAATAAAATGCCTATTAGCTAGTTTTTTCTTTAAAGTTTTATACTTATCTTAGTTCTCATTCTAATATGCTCAACTTGATTCAATGTTACAGTAATTTCATAATTTCATATCTGTTCATTCAGTTTTGCTTTTGTTACTGCTCGAAAATTATATTCCGAATTCAATATTCTATATACTTTGTTCTTATTTTATATCTATTTCGTATTTTCGTTGTTCGATTAATTATTATATATGTAAAAGTGTGATTTTATATTATGAATACTTTATGTTATACACATAAATGTTTTCGTATATCCGCAGGCTACGATCAGATACCGATAGACTCGATGCAGGGCCTGGAGATCGGCAGCGGTTTCGGCATGGACATGGACATCGGCGAGGCGGAGGGCGCTGACGCGGCCGCCGATATCGCCTTCCCGGAGCCTCCGCACGACAACAACAACGTGGCCGCCTGGTACGACACCGACCTGTAGGGAACACGAGACTAATGTCCCACACCGAGAGGCCACACGATGTACCTATTGTACCTATTGTACCACACTGAGCCCGCGTCATTTGTTTTTAAGGCGCTTTCAGATTAGCGTGTTCTCGGCGCGTTTTGTTCTCGTTTTGACATATACCGTCTGGCCACATATGCATACAAGCATCTATTCAGGTGGATTCTTCGAACTAGTGCGTCGGTATTAATAGCAATAGAGATTTCTAGAAGTAACATTGTTTTTCCGCTATGACAAACGCATCTGGTTCTAATAAGCGTATGTACGCAATTACAAAAACGCTCGTATACCGTTAAAACGCTACTATGAAAGAACCCTAATGTACCTCTTAGATTGGTGTGGATGGTAGACCTTGCGGTAAATATTTTTTGTCTAAACCTACACATTACGAATAACGGCCAATAACGCACTTGGATTCCGCTCGATTTGGCTTTATAATGCCCCTTAGATTGATTGGTGTTTAGACCTCGCAGTATGTAATTTACTTGTACACAAAATTATATAACACATGTTAGTCACAAGTACAAAATAAAAGCTATGCCTATGAATGTAATATTTCCAACGTCATTTTAATGGGAATGGCGGCCCAGAAAGTATGAATAATTACTTCCATACTTTACATATTTAATAATGTATGTACTGTAACGACTGTTACTATGCCGCCTAGTGTGTCAGAAACTTGCAGGAATGACGTGTAATCCTTCTACTTAGTCATGATCATAAGGGTCTTAATCATGCAAGAAAGACAAATTCACATGCAAGAATATGTCGAGTTAATGTGTTTTACGTAACATCGCTTCAAATCTAGCGGTGGTGTATCTCGGCAACCGTTCCCATTGACAATGATTTAAAGACTGTTAACAACTGTTAACAACTGAAAACAACTGTTAACAACTGAAAATACTAGGCAATTGTAAATTTAACAACAGAAGATTTTAGGCGATGTCTTTGTACTACCAAACACTAAATTGGGCCGTGTTTCTTTTGTTTATTTTTGTAAGATCATATTATCAGTTGAGATTAAGATGTTTTCAATTTGTTTGTTAAATGTTACATTTACAATGTTTTCTTTTTTTACCAAAACACTTGTTTGCATAATGTCAATCAAAATTTTGATCAAATGTTTTAAACAAATGTCAGCCTCGAATGATGATACTATTGTGATCTCAAAAATCAGTATACCAAATGTAATTAATTAACCTGTTTCCCGCAACTGATATAACTAATGATGAGTTCAAAATTATTCAAGTACAAGTGTTTTACAAATTGAATTTATTTCAACAATATTCCTGTGATATGAATAATGAGTTTGTGAGCTCGTGTTGAGGCAGCTATGAATCACACGTTTCTTCAAATCAAACATAGACAAGGTTTTATAAATTATACTTACAGCGTGTTACTTTATCAAAATTGTATTGGTGCTATATATGAGAAACGCATTTAAAATTATGTGAATTCCAACCGAATTTTGTCAGACGATTGCCAACCCTGCATTGATTATATCGGTTTTATACGCGAACGTATAGAATGCGTGTAATCGGATAATAGGGTATACCTATGTTTAAGATTTTTTAGGCTTTAAAACCATAAATATTTTATAAGTTTCTATGCGATTGGGATAATTTATCGAGACGTGCATTTACGATGTTTTCTGGTGTGGTTTCGTTTTGCATACCGATCGGACGAATGACTAATTTTATTCAAATAACGAATAAGACTGTCTGTTTGTGTAAGGATCGTTATTTAATATTGATGTTTGACTGCCATTATTGTTTTTTTTTATTCAAATTTCACACAAACATGTAAGTGTTGTAAGAGTACTCGATATCGCTGATTGTAGTTGAGTGAATCTGTATTAGCCATTTTGTCACTTAAATTAATTTAGGATGTGTCTTGTATGTACCTTCAATTCCTAATAATTCATGTCTGGGTAATATGAAGGCGTCTCGAAACAGTCTTAAGCCCTTAATGTTCTGACTTGAAATGAAAGGGAAAGATTGATACGAGGAAGTGCCACTGAGCCCTCAGATACAACAACAACTGTGATCAACATCAGATAAGACTCAATCTTATCTCGGATCGATTACAGATGTTATTGGGCGGCAGTGGCCATTACTGTCGGATGGATTGCATGCTCGTTCGCTACTGCCATATATGTATGAATGCATGACAAGTTATTAGAAATGGATGGTATGAACAAGATCTTAGCCTTCGTTTTAAGGATATTTGAGGGCGACTCAATACTACTTCGCTTAGCTGTTAAGTAGACTGTATTTAACGTAATCTTATTCTGTGAATGTATGTGTTTATGATTTCTTTTATTTCATTGTTAGTCACACAATTTGAGGCCAAACGCACACTACGTTTTTTATACTTTGCCTTTTTTTTCAGATAATTATGGTTTATTACTTACACTTTATTTACTGTGAAACATACATTTGCATATTTATTTTTTATAGATGCAGTTGTAGTATATTAGGAATTTTAAGTAGTAATATAATGCCTCAGTTTTAGCATTTCTTCATGAAATGGTACTTAAGCTGTAATGCATTTTGTATTCTTTAAATATGATAATCTGATGTTTAGATATGCACACTGAATTTACTGCACACGTGTAGCTGAAATAGTTTTATGTAATCGTATATAGTAAGTTTTAGTATTAACGCGTAATTCCTTCTAGGATCCTCATGATATAATTTTTCTATTCGATATTTTAAGTATCTTTGCCAATGTTTTTATACTACTTCGATTATGAAGACATTGTTGAAGTATGAGATTTTGTGTCCATTTATGTATGGATGATAAATTAAATAAATTTAAATACCGTATGCGTTTGTTTTTTTTTTATTTTCCAATACTATTACCTATAGATTATTCGGATCTACATGTCCATAAAACACTCAATGGTTTTTATACAAATAAATAAGATACAGAAATGTATTTCTAGTTGACATAAATAAACTACAAAACACAAAAATGTTTAGGTACTATGTTACACCAAATCATCTAATGTACCTCATATGTATATTTTATTATCATATACGCCTACATTAAAATTATCTGAGATAAAACAAATCTTCCATTTAAATGTAAATCAAGCTTACTTACATTCATAATTAAACTGAACTTAAGTACACAACGACTCATCTTAAATCTTGTGTTTGATTTAAAAGCCGGAGGCGGAAGCCAAAGTTTTTCTATTTAAGACACACCAGACGCTTTACATTATGAAACTTTACATACACAATAACATATATAACGATAAGGGATATATAACTTTTTTTTTTATTTTTACGTGGGAGAGGATATGCCGGACTTTTACCGGCTTAAACCGCACGGTTGTTCTGTATCGACGCCAATGTCGGATTGCGGGTACGCTTTCGCTCTCTACCGCGGTCCCGACGGCGTATGCTCGGCCGAGGCCAAGCCCTCGGTGGGGGGTGAGCTGAAAATTGGTCTATGGACTAAATCCTTCCGTGGCGTGTGGGTCAGGCATGGTTAATGGTGGTGAGACATTGCTGGATAAATAAACAATAGGTACAAACAAAAAACAGGAAAAATGAAATATTATTAATAACAATTATGTATGAGAAAAAATATAAATGTAGGAGATATACAGAGAGCTTAATTTATAAACAAAGGTTGAATAAATTATAGGACCTATATATAATATAGGTTCAACTGGTTGTTTCGGACGTGTAGTTTGCGTGCTAATTATTAAATTATTGACGACAAAGGAATACATCGTAGGGGAAAAAAAAGACACGCTAAACTTCTCCATAAATTTCTGAAATTTTATGAGTCTTTCAATCCGCACTTGGCCTATGAGACTACACTGTATCGTGAAATACAACTATGTATTTCATGCGATAGTTCCATATTTAATGAAATGATGTATTCTACGATCTGGCCACGACAAAGGTAAAATAAATAATAAATACCTTGGGTCAACACACACGACCATCTGATCCAAATTAGACACAACCTGTACTATGTTAACCAGTTATAAGTAACCACAAGTGATACACTATCTCCCCCGATCGGGCTGCCACCTTGTCGTGGTGGGGGAGCTTGCGTGCCCCAGTGATCCCCAGGGCTATACGGT
>DWOQ01000553.1:0-11071 GCA_018251115.1 Codatractus alcaeus
CTGTGATCAAACTTAGGTATGATTACTGATGTCCATGGTGGCATGGACCACTTACTATCAGGTGGACTGCATGCTCGTTTGCAAATTTTATACGATAAAAATAAAAAAATCTCAGTTATTCGTTCTTGCTAACTTATTTAGTATTAGTCTATTTAGTATTATTAGTCGGTCTCTTCTTATGAATGGACATAGTTATTAAAGGGAATAAAATGAGTAACGCGCACAGGTGTCTCCCGCAAAGTTGGCGCTGCGACGGCACTTATCGCAGGAGCGACTGGCTGCCCCCGGAGCGCGCACCATAGGCGACCTTGTCAACGGCGAGATCGAGCGTACCCTGGAGATCTCCAACCAAAGTATCATCAACGCTGCCGTCAACATGAGTGCACGCTACCACGAGCCGACCCCGACGCACTCGCCACACCCGCCGCATACGCCGCATGCTCCACATCAGCCGCTAGAAGGTTAGCACTTGTAATTGGGATTTACGTTGTAATTTGGGTTGTACGGAGTTGTAAGGACCGCACAGATATTTATGCTATAGTACATAAATAAAAGAATTAAGTGCAAAAATTGGTATGTTGACTTAATCTTATAAGGTATGGTTTAATGGTTATGAGTACGCGCGAAACGGTTCGCGATCTAATGAATGAATTTGAATTTGAATTTGAATTTCACTTTTTACGAATGCGACATGCAGGTTTGGCTGCGTGCTTGCAAGCACGCGTGTTGGCGTCGGAATATTGGCGCGGCCGCAACGGCACGCCCGACAGCGACGAGCCGCGCCGCCGCACGCCACCGCCCGACCCACACTCAAACTCTTCTACGCCGCTCGTGGACGAGATCTCCGACCCGAGGCCTCCAGGTAACACCATATTTTCGTGGCCACCGAACTTTAGCAACATGTTATTTAATGCTCTATCGCCTCTCGAACATTGACTTGCTAAATTTATACTCCTTTCGATACTCTATAGGGTATTGAATGGCATCAAATTCTACAGCAGAATAGCAGAGCTTACACTGTTTCGCAGGTGTAGTGTAAATAATGTTACAACCGACATCCCCAAACATTACACAACGACTATTCCCGAATGTCCGTGATTATAATTCTCAGAACCATGTCGCTAAAAACATTTTTCCATCTCGATTATTTTAGAGGGCGAGGGTGGCGAAGAGGTCGACGAGAGCAAGTGGCAAGACCGCATCGCGTTTCGCTTCGACCAGATCATATCGTTCGCGTCGACGGCGATCGAGGACAAGCGGCGGCGGTCGGACGAGGCGTGCAACACGTCGCCCGACTCTGGTATCGGGCATGGTGAAGCGAGGACAGCGCCGCCGCAGCCGCGAGCGCCTCGCACGCCGCACCCGTCGCACGCGACGCTCTCAACGCTCCCGTCGCTGCCTTCGCCAGGTACGTTGAGCGATTATACTGATGCCAGGTTAAATATACACACTTATGATGTTAGTAAGGAACCATTGTATAAGTGATAATAAAGATTTCGATTATGTGAACCGATTCGTAGTTTATTGGAAGGTGTTTTTTATTAGACATACTCTAACTATAGTCATACCATAACAAAGCTAAATGAAGTGTAAATGATATAATTATTCTATGTAACTAAAGAAATAATTAGCATATTCTGTAGCGAGCGGCGGCGGGAGCAGTGGGGGCGGCGCGGAGGCGCGCTCGCCGTCGCCGCTGGCGGCGCACCACTTCAAGAAGCGGTTCTTCCGGCGCGAGCGCTGGGGCGCGTGGAACGGCGCGCCGCCGCCCGTGGAGTGGGAGCGGCCGGCCATGTGACGGCCGCGCCTCTAGCGCCGCGTCGACCGCGGCTCGTGCACGCCTAGCGCCTCTAGCGTAATTTTGTATCGGAGCATCGCCGAGGGAGTTTCGGCTGTAAATATATTACGCCCCCGGCGCCCCTCCCGGACGTCGGTCTTCGGTTTTATTTGTTATTTTTTATTTTATTTCGAATATATAATGTAATTATGTATATTGATGAGTTTATTTTATGTTTTAAGATTTGTAATTATTTAATAGTTAGTTTTTATGTCGCCGTTCTGTCGGGACGCTCCGAAGGTCGATCGCGCCGTGACGGATTGTATTCATGTGTTCATTTAGGTCTTAGAGTCCGGACTACATGATTCGGTAGCCTTGCAGCGGTTCGTTCTTACACAGGTCGTTCGATGAATGTTTGTTGTTTTATGTGTTTCGTTTTTGATGTTACGGAGAGCTCAGCCTGAATAATGTCAATCATGTCTTTGAGAAATCTAAATGAGTGGCGTGCATGTAATGAAATTGTAAATACTACAGATATTATAATTATGTATTTATAGCTATGAAAGGTCAATTTAGTGTAATCGGAGACTGAGTGAGCAGTCAAATAGGTTTAATGGGAACTCTAAAAAAGGAGAGTTTAGAGTTCCCACGATAGCTGATCTTAATTTCAAACATTTAGTGATTGTATAGATGCGAAAGAATCTAGTAAACTACGATTAGAATATAAGAGCGGTCAAATTCGTACAGTAATATTTTTAATGACACGATAATAGTTATAAGCTTACTTCTATGGACGAAAATCACGCAGAAATAGGAATATAATGGTATGATAAATCCATTTTAACGATGTGATATTACAGCTAAATAAATACACTATTTTCGTACAATTGAAATAAGCACCTTTCATGCTCGTATAGTCTTATATTAAGCGTCTATAAAATTATTATTGCAGACATCGGAAATTCAAACGTGCCTTTGTCGCGCTTTCAAGATATAAAATTATGTAAAATTGTGTTCATGCGTACCAATACTTAGTTTAAACTTAAAACATTGAACAGGTTAAATTAAATACAGTAAATGCCGCAGTGTCTTAAAATGTTGTGATGTTATTAAATACGTCGTTAACTATACGAGCCTGAACGGCGCATTTTTATTGTTATCATACTTCAAAGTTAAAATTAATAAAGATTGTACAGTACTATTAAAAGGGGCGAACAAAATATACAATTTTTGATACGGCAAGGTGTTAAGACTTTTGTCTTAAGTAATTTTTCCGAATGCGCATGTAATTTTAATTATAAATGGTGCCAAACTTTCAGCACATTAGGATTTATGGCTATTCAGTTTTAGCCATCATTGGTTAAGTGCTAAAGTTAACAAAATGAATTGCATACTTTTTTTTATTAAAGTATGCAATGCAATAATAATAATATTAAGCAATATCTGTCAGTCGGCTTGCATGCATCAAAGTTTGTCAGATGTAAGTAAATTTTTCAACAACTTTGTTATTATTTTAATCATTCATATATACGTCCTTTAAACTGTGCTTAAATTTATGTAAAATAATATATTCATAATTTAAATTGGTAAAAAAATATCTGGCAATCTTGGATGCATTTTAAATATTCGTATTTTTCATTTGTTTGTTTTTTTCGTACTAATCAACTAAATCTTCAGCCCCTATAAACCCTATGAAAGACCCACGTCATAGTATAATATGTATATGAGAATGATAATACTTTTTTTATCACATTGTGTATCAATGTTTTTGTCAATGCTATTGTAATGTAATAAATAACTTGCAAGCCACCACAGAAATTGATAATGTTACAGGGTTATTATCTTGACAATTTTCAATTTAATCGGGCGCATCGATATTGTGTAAAAAGTAACGAACACTTTTGTGTAAGGAACAACTGATTATTATGATTAAAAATTTGCAGTAATATTAGTTAATACATTCGCTCACGAAGATTATCCGCCTTTTAGGAATAAGGCTTACCTTATTATAAGGAAATCTTTGTAGAATGGGTTTCGTAGATAGATTCTGTTTTTTATATTTTTATAATATATTGAGAAGTACTTTAAATATTGATTAATTGGTTTGACAAGTTATAAATTGTGTATTTATTTCGGAGCAGACTAGGGGCTGTCCGTAATCTTAATTTCTAATGTAATATCGTGAACTTTTGATAGTATTTTTAATTGTCTCCAATATAATTAATTTGTGTCTAATCTTTTTATAGACGGTCGCTAGATATCCCTCCCAAAACGTTTACAGAAGATAAACTTGTGATTACGCCTGTCGTAATTGATTATTATATACATGAAGTAGAATTTTTTACTTCAAATTTTTAGGGTATGGGCATTTTTATGTGATTTAATAGATCATTTTGTTTAATTAGAAGCGTATATATAGTCATCATTTATTTTCGTCCTTTTGATGTTATAAAGATAATAAATTAGAAATGTCCATATCCATTTGGTGCACTATTATTATGTAGGTAAGAATTGACGTGGAATATAAGTATGGTGTATAATAATGTAAAAATGTTTATAAAAGAGCAATGGTAATCATTTGAGACCGATAAAATTGTTACGTTCAGTGAATGGGATTAAAGAGATATAATGTTTATAATACATGAACGACATGCATAGGCATGCAATTTAGAAAAAACAAAGATTTAATTTTGAGTAATCATTAATTTCGTATCAATACTTTTGCAGAAATTATTTATTTCCTTATGTTTTGCTTGTAAACAAATGTTTGCCCTCTACTTAGTCAGACAAATTCTGGTGATAAATCTTGCTCTTGAAGAAATTAATATTAGCAGCTTTATTATAAAAAAAAAACTCAAAAATATGAAATCACAAAATCATTAAATGATATTTTCCAATTAACATTTTTAGTTTTAATTTATTCTCATTTTATTTCATGCCTAATACAATGTCGTTTTGTGTATTTTAAACATTGGAGTGCACTGGTTTGATTGTGCCTGAAAAACTCACCAATGCCGCTCCAAACCTCAAAATTATGTGTTAGTGAAATAAGTAAGCTTAAAATCGTTTGAAGTACTGTAGTAAGGTAGTTTTAAATTGGCGTTTAAATGTAGCGTGACGAGGTTGACTCAAAGAGTGATTACATTATTCAGTTTTGACTAACTTTTATTTTTATGGGGAAGTGAGCTAATCAGTGTGACGTTAGTGTCTAAAATAGTACAAATGAGAAGACTTATTGTCGTAAGCCTCGGACTATTCAACATTGCAAATGCTAGGTTTGAGATGTATCCCTGTGTACTAGTTTTATTTTGTACTAAAAGTTAAAAATAAATGAGTAATTATGTAATTCTTTTATTTCTACTACTTTCATCCTACGATTATTTTATTTTTATTCATAAGTTATTAATTAATCATCTGCAATAGGTATAGATATAATGTACAACTAGTATCATATTGTATAGTCCATTTTACCAAGCCATTCCAAAAACAAAAACAATGCACTTGCCTGACAACTTGTCGTAATATCTGCAAGATGTTCATTATAAATACACTAAATCGTACATACATAACATCATATTTCTTTTACTATGTTGTTGAGCGCAACTAAACTAAACAAAACATCACGGAAACAGAAATATCTGCGAAAAACTGAGACAATTTCTAAAATTTTAATAAACGTCCAACGAGTGACCGCATTTTTTCTCGTTGAATCTAGTTTGTCTATAAAAAACAGTGCTGAACCCAAGGTTGTGATTGCGTTATCGATAAACTAATATACATACGGTCATACGGGAAAATAAAAACTAAAATAATATTATAAGTATGAAAAAAAAATTACCACAAAATTCAAGATATATTGCATATATTTCGTATAGTTACCGAAGAACAAAAATTATGAAAAAGTATTATTTTAAATTATATACGATAAATACGAAAGTATATTCTTCAAACAATTATTATTTTTGTTTAATTGTAATAAAATATGATATTTAAAATGAATTGCATATACTGGGTATAATTATTGAATATCAATAAAAAATATAAGAAAAATACTCTTTTGACTTATAATAATACGATAAATACAAAAATATAGCGTGAAACTATTTATACTTAAACATCACTAAACCAGAAACAATTGTAGGCCGCCATTGTTGTTTACACTTTTGGCATAACTTGGTGAATTGGGCTATATAGTCTTTGTTATAAAATTGTACTAATAATTTATCATTAAATTATTTATATACTATGATTCTATACACGAAGAACATCAATTACATCAGTTGAGTTGCAGGTACCGACTCAGTACCTATATCCAGATGCACAGACCAATTTTAAACAAAAGGAGAGCAGAGATATGTGGCAAGTTATTAAGTTATTATGAAAATTATTCCCGCAAAGGCGTCATGTTTTAGGTGAAAAGCAATTTGTTAAACATTACAAATTGGTAGATATTAGCTGGTTAAAAAAGTTATTGAACGGTGATTTTTATATCCCTAGTTTCCCGTCCTGAATAAGATTTTTATTTTAATAATAAAGATACTACATTTAAATCCATAGAATACAATAGTATATCATATACCGAAATGACAACACGGTTAGGTTTTGATCAAATATAAGATTTTGTTGGCAGCACAACTGGTAGCATCGATATTCCGAGTCGTTAGGGTGCTTTCTTTGAAGCTGTTCTAAGGGTAAATACCCCAGTTGGAAATTAATTAATTGTTCGTGGCATAGTGATTTCCCCGCCATCTATACCGCACAATATAAAATGTCAATGTCATACATTATTGACATTGAACTGAACTGTCACTTTTTCAGGCCGTTGTCAGTTTGTCATAATATAAGATATTGGTTCATTAATTTTAATCATTGTCCCAAAAATAGAATAACTGACCATAATAATACCTAGAAACTAATTTCTGGAACAAACAAGCTTATTAGTGCAAGTGTATTATCTTTTAAGTGATAACACAAGTGCCGTACAGGCAGAGATTATTGTGTAGATGGTATTACAAGTGATGTTTCGAATACTGTGATTATTGATGTACTATTTTATAGTATATTAATTGTAATATTTAAACACTATCCTTCTAAATATTCCAAATGAAATGCAACATACGAGAGCTCGCTCTGTTGAGCGATCAGCCCTGCGTAATGGAAGGAAGGTTGAATTACAAAAAGATTTCGAATGGAAGTTATCGTAATCAAGCAGGTACTAATATGTGACTAGCAAATTGTAAACATTGTGGATGTCTGACATAAGCAATTAACCTTGAGCATATTACCGTAATTTGGGCAAATCTGTATCAGTCAATTATTAACATAATTCGGCTTTAACTTGGTAATAAGATCAAAGTTATATAAAATTATTTAACTGATAGCTATGTTTTAGAGACTAAATTAAGCTCCTGATTTCATTCTAAAAATAGGTAATTTCTAAATACAGTAAAATCATGCTCAATACTTATAGAAATAGCTCAACTAAATTATATTAACTGATTCCATGCGTGTGATACCACAGTTTTGTCTGGCGAGTGCTAAATATGAACCCCTAAAACTCGGATAATAATAGAAATTTTCATTTATCGAAGGTGTTCTCTAAACAAAAGTGTTGTTATTTGTCAAGCAGATCCTTCAGTCAGTTTCAGGAGATAGCATAATTTGCACACTTGGAATCCATGAAATATTTGTTAGCCGCCAGATGCAAAAGTTTGTCCACAAGAGCGCCACATTGAATTGGTTAACTAATGTTGTTTAACCAACCTGTTTATCTTATTCTTAATTAAAGCTGTTGATGATATTATGAATATCTGGTATCCAAACGAATAAAATCGTCTACCAATCTGCACTTGGCCAGAGTGGTGGACTATGGCCTAAATCCTTCTCACTCTGAGAAGAAACCTGTGCCCATCAGTGGAACAGAAATGGTTGAAGATGAATATGCAATACCTATTCAAAATCTCACTGTCAAATATGTTTGTTACGGAAAATTCCTATAATCATTCATTGATTTAATTTAAACAATATTAAAATAATAAATATAAATCAGTCAATTGCGAGTGGGATTCGCAGACGATAGGTTCTGTACTGTCTTGGTGGTCGAACAAATCGCGAAATAAAAATATGTTTGTACACTTTGCGAACATTTCAAGCGTCTTTCTGTTACGGTTATAAGATACAGCCCTGACAGATAGATGGCAGATAGACAGACAGACAGACAGGCGAACAGGTGGACAGATTGACGGAGCCTTGGTAATACCTGTGGCACCCTTGGTACGTATCCTAAGAAACACTAATTTATTCGCCGAGTAGGTACGTACTACTAAACGTAGTTTTATATGCGTCAATACTTATAGTCAAGTTTTCATTGAAAGGCCAGGCAACTAATATATTTATTATGAACTAGCTGGTACCCGCGACTTAGTTCGCATGAACGCGAGCACGCCAAATAACGAATTTTATAGTCAAAATTTTACTACTTTAGGTTACATTCTTGAAATGTTTTTGAGAATCCCTAATATTTTCCAAAATAAAATATAGCTTATGTTAATTCCTGATAACATAGCTTTCGATTGGTGAAAAAACGATTAAAATCGGCCCAGTAGTTTTGGAGATTACCCGGAACAAACAGACAGATAGACAAAAAAAAAATCGTTTTGTTATATGTACCGTGTTCATACGTGGAGTAAAAAGCGGAGATTTTATCATTACAAACATACACTCCTATTTTATTTATTTTTATAGATTAGTGAAAAAAACATAGAGAATAAACTTTTAATAAAATATACCATAGATTAAATAAAAATGAATAGAATCCATAATATCCATCGTTATCCTTATTAAAAAACTTTATCTTTTTAACGATCGGCTTTTGATCGTAGCACGTGATGATACAGCATAGACAGAAACGTGATGAATAATTAATCGAAGAATTATGCTAAATGCTATCAGAGTTCATACTTAAATTTGATCAAATATAAGTATTTTTTAATCATTGTGACGCTCTTTCTAGTTATTTATGATTCCAGTCGTATATTTTAAGGTACTCAAAGGATGTTAAAAACCCTATTACTGATGCTTTGCTGTACCTCTGTCCGTCTATATCTATATCTCTATCTTGTGAAGTTTAATAAATGTACTGGGTGTACTACTATGACAAACAAATAAAAAAATAAGAAGAAAAATAGTAGTTTAAGAATTACAAAAATTTCCTAAAATCCACGGTATCGGTAATGCCATTGTGGTGACGTTCGAATACGCAAATTGAGAGAAACATCGTCATATTTTGTTACTATATCTAAGGGTATTTATATATATATATGTAGCATACATGTTGGTGTTCACCGTTGTTTGCTCGACCTTAATGACGGTGGTATGAAAGCCTTCGGGACCGACTCGGTTGTTTGCAACTTTTCATATACTCCGATATACAAGATGATTGCCTGCCTTCCTGCAACCCTTTTTATGTGCCACTGCTGGCCACGGGTCTCTCCACAATTGGAGAAGGTCTGGAGCGTTACCACGCTGATCCAATGCGGATTGGTGGACTGGTTAGTGGCTAACCCGTGTTGGAAGTTTTCAAACCGCCCATAAGGCCTCCTACGTAGCTTAACGACTGCTATCCAAGGATAACAATCGGGACAACGGTTTAACGTGCCCCCCGAAGCACAGAAGCGCATATGAAATGTAGCATCGTGCAGTCACCCATCCAACTACCGACCGCGCCCAACGTTGCTTAACTTTGTAGATCGGTTAACACACAAGCCACGAGGCTATGCGCGCTTTCCAATAATTAAAAAACTTAAATTATAATACCCATTATTTCCCCGCAGACCTACTGCATAGATGCACAAGTCCCGGACTCAGCATGCACCGCTACCTCCTACCTGGGCGGCGTAAAGACTAAATACGGAGTCATAGGCCTGGACGGCAATGTTACCAGAGGATCGTGCCACTCGCAGCTGTATAAGAGCAACTGGGTGCCCAGCATTGGACAGTGGGCGTTGGAGAACGGACTGGATGTTGGTGAGTTGTTTTATTTTTTTAACCCTGACGCTAAAGGGATGTTATCAGATAATCGTGTATCTTTGTATCAGACTGTTTGTGGCATCGTAGCTCTCAATAAAATGAACAGTATTTTTGATTTTTGTGTTTGACGGATAACTTAGCGAAATTTTCTTAGCTATGATTTAAGAAAATCTGTTCAGTTGTTCGAATATCATCAGCTCTTTTTATCACTTATTTTTTTTAATTTAATCATATTGTTTATGAAGTGGTGGATATTGATCCACTATCGGGCTTACCTTACTAACCTTGTAATATTGTACGTTGTGTCCAGAACCTTCACTCAACTAAGTCTTCGGTCCCCGGCCAACCAGAAATCGAAGTGGTGAATATAGATGTCTGCTCTGGGTCTGGGTGTTTTTGTATCGAGGTTCTGTGTATCAATGGCACACTGTGGAATTCTAGTGTGGAGTTAAAATAATGTTTCTTTACGTTAACCGATATTGAACTGTACAGCCTTAACCTACTTTAACATGTTTTCTGAAACCGTTTATAATTGTACCTTTAGTGTTACTTAAACAATAAAATTAATGATAGAAGGAATTCGTGTTTATAACAAAACGTCACCTTTATAAGGTAAACGAAGAATATAAAATTATTTAGAATGGTCATTGACAGTAAAATGCTATCAGTAACCGGAAAGGAGTGGACGATTATGATTTCAATCATAGATTATACATGTAGGTTCTATTATATATTTTCCAGAAATAATTAGGTATATATATATTTTTTTCATGAAATGGAGGTATAAATCAGCATTGAGTTCATTTATCAATTAATTACCGCTCATGGTCCATATGTCCATATGTAATTAATCCTACATGAAATTAAAGGCTGCCTGTTTCATTTCCTTTTTTTTTTAAAATAATTAGATAAAATTGTACCATTTTTTTTATGAAATCGAAGTAGGAAAATAGCACTGAGCTCGTCTATGGGTAAATGGTAATCATCGCTCATGGACGTTTGTAGTTAATCCTAATTGAAGAAGATTTTTTTTCCGAATTGTGTAGTTGCTGTTGGCCATAGTGGCCTTGACAGCTTTACCGGGTTTTCTGAGGCGAGCTCCTAATGGGGCTCAAGCCTGGGGGGACAGAAAACTATGATGGGGAAAGGACGAATGGTTTTGATCCCCGTTTCCGGGTTCCTTGACCGTCCGCCTTCGCTAGTAGTAGAGAAGGTTACGGAGACAGCGAAGTGCCGGAGTCCTGGCCGTCTGCCTCTTATAAAATT
>DWOQ01000554.1:0-11067 GCA_018251115.1 Codatractus alcaeus
CTTTCTTTATCCTTTAATTTTTCTTTCTTCTATTCTTTCTTAATTGTGTTGTTGCTGTTGGTCACAGTGATCTTGACAGCTTCACCAGGTTTTTTTGAGGCAATCCCCTAACGAGGCTCTTATCTGGGGGGACAGACGAGTAAAATTTGGGAAGGGAGGGATGGTTTTGGTACCCGTTTTCGGGTTCCTTGACCATCCGCCTTCGTTAGAGGGAGTAATGGTTACGGACCCAGCATAGTGCCGGAGTAACTGACGCTCGATGTTTTGTACTAGTGGTTTCCAATGTACTATGTATAGTAGAGATGTGCGAATAACATTCGAATCGAATCAATTATTAATATTTGGTTCGAAATTCAATGGCGTAAATTCGAATTATTATATGAAATGTATATTATTAATCGGATTATTAATTTATTACGTCATACAACTATTTTTATCTTCTGTAATTGAATATTGACGCAGATACTCTACGACGCTTTAATTTAATTACTTTTTTTGGATTATAATATCATCATAATCCAATGTCATATTCAAATCAAACTTATTAGAGATTCGGCTATTCATTTTTTGTAAGCGCTAAGCTTTTATTATATTAGGTTATGAACTCTGACGTAGTGTTGAAGAGTAGAATAAATCTTCTAAAATTAGTAAACAAATTTCACATCGTTACATACGTCACTGTTGTAAATCGGCATGTCATATATATACTGTAATGTAACAATTTGATCAGTAGGTTCTTCGAACACCGGTCTGACGGTGGTGATGGTGGTGCTGACGCTGGCGTGCGCGGCGGCGGCGCTGCTCGTGCTGCTGCACTACCGCAAGCGCGTGCGCTCGCTCAAGCGGGAGATCGCGCACGTGCACTACACCGCCGACCCCCACTCGCAGCCCGGTAAATTTCGTATTTGGAACACTTCGCTTTTGTATTTGGAATATTGGAACACAACGTGCAAGCGCGCTTTACTTTTGAATTTAGAATTTTGGAACACGTTTTTTATTGTTTTTGGTATTCAATCACTTCATAAATACACTACGTTATTAGTGTAGTTAGAACACACACTACGTTCTTAGTGTAGTATGGTTAGATCATTTTTCTAAAATGCTATTTGTAGTTTAATTTATATACTAACTGAAGAATTAGAATATTTTATTTTTTATATTAGATTCGATCTTTGATTGCAACATGTTTTGTCAATTTCAGAACAACAACACTTCGATAATCCAGTATACTCGTTCCAAGGATCCACACGAGGAGATGACTCCACGACTTTACTCAACAATGCGACACATATATTCAACAACCTCGGAACTGGAAGTAAACTCAGCAATACTGCCATGGAGAAACTGAGAATGACTGCCACCAGTTCTGATGATTGTTCGTATTATAGATTTGTTTGTATGTATGTGTTTGTAAGTATTGGTTTGTTAAAACAATATCCTTTTTTTCAGCTTACAATCCTCTATCATCACTGAAGAATAAAGACGCAGATTTGACAAATCCTAATTTGTATCACTGCATAGAAGATGACAACAAATTGGATCATGTGTATGACGAGATCAAGCATAAAGAGGGATATGGTATGAATACGTTTTATTTTTTATGATAATCATAGCATAGTCAAAGTAGAAAGATTTATATTATGTAATTGATACAAATGTTGTAACTATTTGGTTCGTTTAACTTCATTTGTATTTATGGTTATTATGTCATATTAGGTGATTATGTCATACACACAAAATGTTTATCGATATCTTATTTTGTATTGTTTAAAAAACATTTTCGCTAATCTCTCTTTGTTTGCTTAATTTTAATTCAGAAAAAGAGTACGATCATCTCAACTACACCCCGCCGGCTAACACCTGGAAACCGCACTACCAACGCATGAATAACGGGTTCGGCGGCGCTCCGCGCTCGACGTCGCCGTCCCCGCCCACGTCGCTGCAGGTGGGCGGGGCCCCACCGCCGGGCGGGGTCCCGCCGCCGGTTGGGACGGGTGCACCGGCCATCCCGCCGCTGCCCAAGTTGCACGCGCGTGCGCCCACGCCGCCCGTCCGGGCCCCCTCGCCCGGGCCGACCACGTCCGTTTCGCCCGTCTCACCGGTCTCGCCCGCTACGCCTCCCGACCTCGACCGTCCCGGCACGCCTTCGTATCGAAACGAGTGAGACAGCTTTAATTATATCGATGAGTTGTCAACCTTTTACAGATTTATATGAAGTCGTTGTAGTGCTCGCCATCGCAGCCTAATTGATTTATAATGGGGTACAATATTTTTTGGTCCGTTGATTAACTAATTTGCATGTAATGTTTCGATAGTTAAAATAATAGAGCTGAATTGAAAAGCTTCACTTTTAGGAGTCTGTTGAACAAATATAAAACAAAATTATAAAATTAATAACAAATCCTGTATTTATTAAGAATATAATATACAGAACTATTTGTAATAATATATCCCAACGAAATGACATGTTTATTTGCTGGCTATATGAAATTAAATGTACTAATTTAAATTCATAACGTTATAGATTTAATCGTATAAAATGTTTCATGAGCGGTAGAATTAGCTTTAACTTCGCATATTAAAAATTTAGTTTTCAAAATTTTACTTTGAATGGATCTGAAAATATTTTGAGGATTCATTGTATTAGGCCTTGTGAATGTGTTCTAACGAAATTGCGCTTTATTTTTGCTCTTTTATTACAAAGGCTTATGTCGTAAGACAAATTAATGTAAAATATTTTTGTATACCTTTTAATGGTGCTCGTTTGAGCATTTATTTACTTAGTGATTAATTAAATGAATATCAGTCAGTAAGGAAGTCTTGTTGCGTGATCTCTTCATACAATTTACCTTTCTTCTTACACTTTATATTGAATAAGTTATATGCATTTTATACATTTGTAACACGTCATTTGTTTCATTATATTAAATTATTAATTAAATATACAAAATGTCATATTGCATTGTTAAGACAATTGTATTTTTACAAGCTTTTATTTCAAATGTTTATCGGTTTGTTGTCTTTGTTCTACTAGATAGAGGAATATTCATGGTAGCTAAATAGCTAGGTAGCGAGTAGCTAGATTCAAATATAATTCTCGGCTAGAATATGCTGTAAAAAATTACATAAACATATCATTAAATATTAGTCTCTACATTATTGTTATTTTTAATAACTTATGATTGCTACATAACTGAAAATAGTTAACTAACATATCAATTAACTCAACTATACATAGGTAATTTTAGTCGTGTCAGTTATAGTTGCCGTCACTGATTTGAACAGCGGGTAAGATGTTTCATGATGAATAAACACGAGGTTAGTACATTAGGTTTCTTGTTTCCAGCTTAGTTCACTAGTGCACACTTTCCCAATTACATGTATACTTATCAATTCTAGAGGCCAACGAAATTCGACCGAAATTAATATTTTTTTAGATTGTTGTTGATGTTCTTTGTTAAAGAGTATCGGTAGCGTAAACGCAAAAATGAACAAACAAACAACTTGTTTTGATCTCTACCGTATAAATCAAATTGGGGCATTTAATTGGTGAAAAATTATGTCACAATATATGTATACACATACACATATATGCATAAAATATATGCTATAATTTGTAGTACGTGAACATTAATGTACTGCAACTTATCACCATCATCGTCATTTATCACTGCATTTTGAGCTTGCAATTTTTTACATGTTAACCGCCCATTTATTTGTGTCCAATTCCCCTTAACCGCGTTCCCATGGTGTTTAATCACGGTATTGTATATTATAATCATCTAACCATATATAAATTGTACATTTTTGTGCAACAATAATCTTAGTAGCAAGTTGTATCTACCTAATTCAATTTGTTGTTACTATATTTGAAATATGTAAGTTTAATCTGATGGTTTAGTTAAGTTGTACAATAGTTATTACCTGTATAAA
Organism: Codatractus alcaeus; assembly: GCA_018251115.1. Lineage (NCBI taxonomy): Eukaryota > Metazoa > Arthropoda > Insecta > Lepidoptera > Hesperiidae > Codatractus > Codatractus alcaeus. Next base: position 3,934 of record DWOQ01000554.1, read on the forward strand.
AATATTACGTAAAAAATCTAATATTACCTTTCCGCTTAATAAATCTCTAGAGAAATGGCAATGGACAGGTTTTCTTGTATAAAATACATGTATCTAATCTAAACTATGTTTCTAGACACATTAAAAAAATTAAGAGCACTTCATATTAGAATGCACTTGGTAAAAATTGTAAATGACAATGTTCCAGGAAGCGATGGATAAGATAATATTGTGGATGCACTTGTTACATTCCACTTTTATGTTGATTCCACAGTTGCTATTTATTTTATGATTACGTTTTATTTATAATTTGTCATCTTTTATAAGTGTTGGATGTATTTTATATAAATTTTATTTGTATTAGAGTTATGTAAGGATTATTAAAGCAATAATTATAGTTTTTTTTTTTAATATAAATGGTAATCAAATGGGTTTGTTCTTCAGAAAGTATTGTGTTCTGTGATCAAATGTCAAATATAATGAACATGAATGAAATATATGTGTTTCTTTGGATAATTTATCGTTAATATCGGAAATATTTTCTGTGTTTTTAATATATGTAATATATACACCTTTTGCAAGTATTTAATGGATTATACAATTATTAATTGGATGGATTATACAAGTATTTTTTGTATAACATAATTATAATAATAAAAAGTGTAATGGAATCAAGTGAAACAGATGTGAGTCGATTATGTGATTATAATATGAAATTAATATTGCTCAATAAGTGCCAAAATGTTTATGAAATGTAATCATTCATGGGCAGCTAAAATATGAACGCTAGCGTCAAGAAGAAAGTATTCATATAGCGAAGAAACGAAGCAATATTCAGTGATATTATGTACAAGATACTGATGTTATGTTTAGGACAGAACCTTTTATATTTTGGATAACTATATAAGTAGTGTTGCCATAGAACCTAAAGTGCAATACAAAGTTATATAAATGTCAGTGTATTGGCATGCATGGAAATCTGACAATAAATTAAAATTGTAATAAGAAAACATAAATTTTTCGTATATATTTTTCACAATGTGTTGATAAATCCTAAATTAAACAGTAATTATGTAATATTGTGACAAAATAAGTGTAGTATGTGCTCCACGCCGGCCCGCGCCCGCCAGTGCGTATGTAACGACCAATGCACGTTATTGGCACATTGTGGACGATCATTAGTCTAGTGTTTGTGATATATATTATGAATGTATGTTAAGGAAATATTGAATAATAAATTTCTCTTATGAAAATAAATGTTTTATTCTTTCTTTCAATGATGTATATATTAAGATGTTCTTGAATATTATCATTTTTATATATGATAGCAACATATCTATGGCAATGGGAGCGTAAATATTTAAGCAGCTGCAGAGCTGGTCAACACTCTGGTAAGCAAACAGACGTAAGCGATACTCGCAATTTTAGTATTTACATCGAATAAATAGTGCAATCTTAACAAATTCGTTAGTTTTGAATTTACATTGTGAGGAAAGTACGCTGATATTAGTAATTGTGTATTTGTTAATCATGAAAGCTACAGCAGTCCTTTTTTTAATATTATTAATACAAGTAAGTGAGATGTTTTATTTAACAATGTATTCTAAGTGTAGCTGTGTGGTTAATTCTTATGAAGATTCATTAGCAAATCATATTATTTATAATATTAAATTGAAGATAAGATTTAGTAGTTAGTCATTTAATTTGAGAAATTAACAACATATATTTGTTTTTAAATTCAAATTTTATAATAATCATTTATGTTATATTTGTAGGTAAATGGTTCATTTTGGGCTGAATGGGCGGGAGCCATGACATCCGTTGAAAAATCATTAAATAAATTAGTAACTGATGTTGTTACTGATTTAACAAATACAGTACATTGTACTATGTTGGCCATGGAACAGGTACTGGCAATGAGTGGCGCAGTAAACGAACCTTCAAATTATAGTTGTTATACTCAAACAGACTCTATAGATAATAATTACAAATTTCCATCGAATAAATTGATGCACTCTATAGAAAGGGATAATCGTAATATTTCTTCACAGAGAGATATTGTGCGACGAATAAATTCTTCAATTTCAAATATTAACAAAACATTAGTTAATATTTTAGATAATGGTGGGCATGAACGGTTAAATCATGTTAAGAGAGTACTAAAAAATGAAGCTAATCGTTTTACTGAAGTCAGTCGTCTATTGAAAGAAGAATTGGGAAAAATATCAAATCGATTAAGAAAACAAATCGAACAAATTGACGCTGGTAAACCATCTCTGGATTCTCTTTGGAAAGATATGAAATTATTGCACGATGTGGAGGAAAATGATAGAAATGTTACTGAAGTGAGTGAAATAAGCAAAGTTCTTAATGAAGCACTTTCGGTGTTACACTTAAATAGTAGTAGTGAAGTTAAATCTGACGATGAGAAAATTGAAACTATTATGCGGGAATTGGAACATGACTCTAATAACGACAACGTTACAACCAATATAGACAATGAACTGGCACAGTGGAAAAACAAACAATCTAATTTACAAAATTATTCTGATGAAAATCGTAAGAGTTTCAAAGATGTAGCAACCAAGATATTCCGAGACAAAGATGAAAAAATTCTGAAAGAAATTAAAAATTCACAGGCTGAAGACGATGTAACTATGGAAGATAAAGAAGATTCGGATTATTACTCTTTGTTCGGTGGGATTTCAAAAGAAGAACATAATAAAGCAATAGATAAAGCTAAGGACATTATTGAAGATAGCATTCGTACAGAAAAGATGTTGGATAACTTTTTTGAAAACCAAGAACATAATGCTGTCGACGTTTTTAATAATTCAAATTTCCAAGGCTTTGGTAGTGAGAAATAATCATTCGGAGTGTTTGGTAGCTATAATCTATACTCATAAAGTTGAAGTGAAGCGGTCGGTTTCTTTTTTATTTGATAGTCAAGAGTCTTGCGTCGAGAGTTGGGCAAGTGGGAGAAGTTATAGTGGAAGAATGGGGACAGTGTTATGGACACTATTTTAAACTCCGGTTAATACTAAAGTTAATTTATTGTACAGTCTATTCAACTGCGTTTCGTCTATGTTGCGTGACTAACACCACCGCCAGTGTAAACAAGTTTGACAAATTTTCACGGATCACATGTTAACCATGGAAGTAAAGTGTAGACTTGACTTTACATTAGTTTTTTTCGACTGAAATGTTACCATCAGAAAGTGTATGGGTGAATGACAAATAAATGTTTTAAATAAGTGTGTGACCTGAGGAATGAGGTATGAGAGAGGAGGAAGGAGGTATGAGAGGGAGTAGCGGATCCGGGGGAGGGATAAGAGCTCAAGCCCCCTGCTAAATTATCTACATCTCAATATAATGCAAAAAAAATGACCTTAGGTGGAACGGTTTGGATGCCGAATATTCAACGATATGTGTATGTATATATATTTTTCAGTCTCATTTAGTGTTTAAACCTCAATTTTTATTCCTCATCGCATGTGGATTCTGGCAGGATTCCCAACGAAACCAGGATGGATAATATTTTACTTGAGCTGTAGACAACAATTATCTATACCAGATATACTATATTTCATATATTTGTTACTTGAATGCCATAATTTTATAATTCATTTAAAGATTAACTTTTGTCACTTGGTAAACAACTGACACATGCATATATTGCATATATACTACATGTATATATTTTCTTAATATTACTGAACATTATGTTGTTTTTTTAAGAATGTAACCACATTAAAAATCCAAATAGTCAGCATAATGTGACTTTCTTAATGTTATCATTATAAATAGATTATGTACGTAAGAGAAACACGCATAGTTCTATGTAATAACGATTTTATTAACAATATAAATAAGTTACTTACAAATTTATTATCTACAATTGAGCTGCGCTACTCTACTGCGAGCAGTCCAATGTGCTTTTACTTATAGTATGTAGTAAACTTACTTTCTCCAACGGGGCCTAATCTATGCACCAATACAATAGGTATCTAGTTCGTCTCCGTACTTCTTAATGTAATAATTCATTATATTCTAATCATATTTTTAGCACTGCCAGTGCCATATAGTTGATGCAAAATTTTATAGATTTTCTTAAATTTCGTATTAATTAAACTCGTTGAAATATTTAAAATTGTCAACATTTTACATATTTTAATTCAATATTACAGACTGTTATATAAAGATATAATGCATATCTACAAAGTTTTGCATCAACCGTAATTTATTTGTTATTTATCATTGACATAAAAAGCTTTCATTTTATATTTTTAATGGTTTTGTTACTTTTGTACATAAGTATATTTAATCATTTCTGTTAATAAAATTTTATTATTAATCCTTCACATCTTCAATTCCTGACCTATTAACGGTAATAATAAAATAATTACATAGTTTTACTGTATTTACAGTGATTGACTTTAAATTTACAGAAAATTATCTTTTTACAACAGTTTAACGACTATGTTTTCATCAAAATATTTGATGACACGAAACATTACAAAAAGTGATCGTTCGAAGAGATGATCAGGATTATATTCGTATATTAATAATGTTGTTTTAATAAATTATGGAAATTCATTAATTAGCGAATTTCCTGGACATGTGTTCACAAAATTGAGCAATCATCACTTAACAGTTAATTGTCATATTGTACTAACTATCATTAGGAGAATCGATTACATTAGGGAACATGTTTTTCAATAATTGAACCAAATATGAAACGTGTTTCTTTTGTTCGTTAGAGAATAATGAAGTTTCCTGAGTTCATAAATCATAAAATACATCTTTCTTAAATATAATAAAATCGATGGGTATTATTAATTCACTGTACATGTTCTATTCTACGACATAAAGAGTTAATTTCATTGAAGTACGAAGAAATGCCGTATCTAGGCGAAGTATAAGTAGACAAAGATAAGTGTAGTATTAACTATTCTTATACTAGGAAAGTCGATTTTTTATTCGATGTCTATTACTAAATTTTCAATATCAAAGCGTTTAAAACATATTGTAAGGAACGCAATTTTTTATATTTATTATTCGATTTCGCATCTATAGAAATAAAATGACTCAATCAATTGTTATACTTAAAATAAAATATAATATAATAATATATATCAATAAAATAAATCGGAACTTTTAATATTTAGTCTTATTCGTCTGCTCGCACGGCCGATCATACTGCGAAGCTATTTTACTCGGAGATTAATGACACTATAAAATTACATACAATTTTGAAGATTATTTTTTTCGCGAATAACTATTTTTTAATTTATTACCGACACTGCATATACACAGGTAATTGCGAGATATGAAAAAAAAAGAATCCATAAGTCTTCAAATCCGACATTGATATTTAAAAATGTATCTGTAATTTTCAAATGAGATTATTCGAGAGGTAATGAGATATTTTTCCAATTATATTGTGTAGTTGTTAAGATATGAGATATTTACCATTTAATTTTGCGATTGGCGATTGCAGAAATAATCTTAGGTTTCACAGTTCTTGCGAAATACCGCGCAATGTTAATTTACGTTAGGCGACTTAAAAGAATGTTTTTCACGGCTTTGGAATTTTTAACTAAGCATAGCTCGTATTTGGCCGCATTCTACTCGGTATTCAAGAATATTGTTAATTTAAGTTATCATTTTAATTATGTCGCTTTAATTCTATAGATGCAATTTACAGACAAGTAACTTAATTAGATACATTTGAAGATTTTTACTAAAACCTCAATTATAAATCACAAAAGCATGGATAGCATGACAGCTAGTGAAGTAACATTTCCTACATTAAATATCTAATTAAATTGCTAAATGATATTTTGAACACAGACAGGATTTGTTCGGTGGTGTTTCGTTTTATTTCCTACTTAATTCTATTTCTAAATTTTACTACGGATATTAGGTATAATTTTATTTTAAACTTAGTAGCTTTCAGAAGATTTATTCTTTTTATAACTTTAAATAAATGTTTGTGTAATTGCATAATGTTTAGCTTGTAATGAATACATTCTAAATGAACAAATATAAATTACACATTATTACAGTTAAGTGTAAATTTCATGTATTACATGCTAATAATAACACTACAAAATAACAATGAATATAATGAATGTTAATGTTTTATTCAATAATAAAACAAAGTAAATATATAAATACAATGTTGTGCGCAAAGTAATTACAATTAAGTATAATAACTACACGTACATTTTATGTATTAAATACGATAAGTATGTATATAAGAGAGTGAAGAAGAAGTACTATTTGGAAGGTTTCAGAGGAAGGAAACGAAGATGAATTAATTTGCGACGAATTGTGATTCTTGTGAGCGATTTTTGTCCTTGAAATTGTTGACAATATGATGAGGACTTATCATAATAAAAGTTTAAACTGTAGTCCTAATTCCGTTGCGGAATTTTTGCAAGTTAAATAGTTAAGAATATGTACTTTTGAATACTTAATAATTAGGTAGTGTCGTGGAATAGAACACATGCCGGTAGGACGGGTGTGCGATCGGTCTTGTAATAATTACGATGCAGTAATATTGTCAAACTAAAATGTAAAAGTTTTAATTTTGCATAAAAAAATTAACTCACAGCATTTTGCTTTTTAATTATTTAAAAGATTAATATTTATAATAACAAAGATTCATAATGAATACCGTTTGTGAAATTTAATTTAATTAAAGAATTTAAGGCAAAATAAGACCTACATTGGAATTTTAATAAAAGGAGAGTGCGCAACTTTGCTTATTATCTGCGGTCATTATTTTATTAGTGCGATGTTTGCGCGGATATTGCTGTAGAAATTATATTCTACTGAAATATTTAAAATGAAAATATAAAATATTTTATCATGGCGATATTACGGCCTAGGTTGAACAATATCACTGTAACACACCTAACTACGATATTTGAACCGTAAATGCTTGTAAATGTTATTTTGGACTGTAATTTGACTTTTAGGAAACGATATCTAATTAATTTAAGAATTACATTTTAGGAAAATATACCTAATTGTGGTTAGTTAAAATTCACCTAGAAACTTAGGTTTAACGAAACTCAAGTCAAGTTTTATCAAATTAATATTCCTTTACGTTGTTGTTCTCGATTATTTTATTGTCATTGGTCGTAG
>DWOQ01000555.1:0-11066 GCA_018251115.1 Codatractus alcaeus
GATCAATGTATCCGTCTAATAAGGTATAAGCCGGAATATAGCCATATTGTAACAGGCGCCATTAAAAAAAAATGTTGCGTAATATGTCAGAGGTGGCGGTCACCTTGTCACCCCTTTCTCGTTATTGATTATTGGAAAGAGAAACGAAATTTCACGAATATAACCGACCTGAAGCCGATTTGTAAAAGTAATTCTATTTTTAACATATTTTTAATAAAATTAGATAAAAGATTTTTCCTATATTGAAGTTAGACTTTTCGATCTTACTTGTAATCCATCCAAAAATATATGCAACTGGTCAAATAATATATTTATTTGCTTGATTTATGTAGCCTATTTATTATACGAAGATACATTGCAAAATAAATTGATTGTTCCGATGCACTCTGTCGTTCTCCATATTTAGGTCACCGCTTCCATTTCTCTCGAGTGTATATTAAACCCTACACATATGCGTTTTATCTCGAAACATGAAATTTACGTACGAAGTAATTTATAACATTCGGTTTTAAAAACTAAAAAAAAATTACGTAATACACACCTTGCATATTTCACAAGTACAACTACACAAATGCAAATTTTGTGTATTTGATACTTACACCAAGAAAAAAATCAACTACGTCACTGATTTCAATTTTAGTGTTAATAATTAGGTCACGCGGACCGGCCAGTCCTTACACCCCACTCACGATCACAAACGAAATTTATTTTTTCAACTAAACCATAGTTTTGCGGTTCACGATAATATTTCTTAAACGAGATAATAATAAAAACAATAAAAATTAATTGAATGATCAGCAATAAAGATGACAAAGGTAATGTGTATCTGCTTTATCAGAGCACAACACCGTACTGTGCGAGGCCGGGGAAGCTACGTTAGCAGGACAGGGAGGGGAAGGTTGCACTATTGATTTTTCAATTACTCTCCTGTTCCTGATTTACCTCACCACCCCCTGCCTTGTACATGCGATGTAGCCGTATTGAGATAATGTTTCATTACCTTTCGACTAGTTTTTATTACTCTGTCATAATTGTTACTTTTATATGAAATTACACAGCGTATTTACATTCAATAAAAAGTATATGGACTGGCCTTGAATTTTGATGTACATTTAGGCCAAAATATGTTTAGTGGGATGAATTATAGTAAAAAGAAGATTATTTGAAACAAAATGAATGAGTTGGAGTTCAGAGTACTACACCACCAATGATAAATAAATGTCTCAATCTCATCAAATTCAAATTATAAAGGCACATTGTTAAATATATATAATAAAAAAATAAATAAATATATATAAATATTATAAATGGTTTTTTTTGCCTAAATTCTCGCGACAATAAAACAACATAAAATTAAAACTATAATACAAGGAAAACATGTTATATTTTTCGTGTTTATTTATACACCTGATTTATTTAAGTCATAGTTTATTGCAAAAAATGACCGTATACGCCTTGAAAACTCTGTACAACATAATTATAAAACTTAGGTTTACAAAACTTTTTGTATGTATTGTTTAGTCCCTATTTGAAAAAATAGTGTGTTAAAATTCATACAAAATAAACAAATATCTTAAATATATAATCTTAAATCATCTTAAAAATATAAATGTTATTTCCTGGGGACATATACTCGTAAGTATAATATTATTTATATTTTTAATATGCCAATAGACAGCTTTGCTGTTTTTTTTATGAATGATACCAATGTGAACGGCGACAATTCGTCAGCGGGCAATAATAAAAAAGTGCCTATATTGTTGCCTTCTTGTTAAGTCTCCACTGGCAACAATTGAAGCATCCACAATAAGAAATGTTCCTAGCAGATGAATTCTGCTCTAGAACCTATAGACATTTTGTCCTTGAATGGACATGAAAATTGATTTTTTATTGGATAACAGCAGAAACTGCAGTAGTAATTTGGAGAAATTACTACCAAACCGATACAAACCTTAACTCAGAATAAAAAAAAAGTTTAGTTCATGTAGTGTATTGTTTGATTAAATTAAGAATATTATAAAAAAATTGTCATATCCTATTTTTCCTTCACCAATTGTGATAAAAACTAAAAAAAAACCAGAAATAAAGTTTCACACTAAATATACCAATTGGAACAAATTCATAACTTGTCTGTTAGTTTAAGTGGGAATTAATTACTTTTTTCTTCTGTGTATGACCAGAGCGTACTAAAATTACAATAATTTCTCATTTACAATATAAAATGTATATCCTGATTCATCTGTTTAATATTATATATTGAATATGATGATATTATTGTTAAAAAAAAACATATCTACTCAAAATAAAATATAGCTGTTTATTTATTTCGGTAAATGATATATCATCATGATATAGTTAATGAAATCATGATAAAGATAGAATTGCATGAGGAAATTGTCTGCTGTAAACTTTTTTTATATTGCTACCTGTTGCTGGTTAGAAATTTCTCCCCACAACAAGGAAGGCACTGAACATATCAGATTACTTATATGCATTGTCAGATATTATATGCATTGTCAGGTATTATTTTATATATTATTATAATTTTAAAGGATCATTTAGTCCACTTGATCATAACTGGGCACTGCCACCCATGGACACCTATAATCAACCTCAGTTAGAAGTTCTCCTTTTGATCGACAACAGATACATTGTTATTCTTAACTTATGTACGAATATTCATATAAATGTCATTCCCTCCTAATCAGAACACAACATTGGTTAATGCTGTTGTTATCAAGCTGAAACAGGAGTGATAGTTGGGCCTCTGGAATTAATTCACAAAGCAATTCTATCTTTAAAATGATCATTTTGATGATGAATAGCTCTTTTGTAGATATCTATAATTCATAAATAAAAATATTCAGAAGAACACACGAAGCGAAACAAATTTATCATTTTTAAAAGTCAATTGGTTAGGAAAGACTCCTTATTGAACATAATGGATATAGGAAAAGTAAATAATCCCTTAAATAAGCTGTTTTAAGTACTATTGATGTGTAACATCCCTTTAAAGTTTACTGAACATGGAAAAAGTGTATTCATGATTGAAACTAACACAGCCAGGAAGGGCTGTATAACTCTGATAAGTTCAGACAGAGTTGATAATAGTATGACTCAAACATTTATTGAGACAGGGAGTCACATTAATGTTATTTACATAGAACTGTTAACAATAAGGCTTCACATGCATTGTATCAATTTGAGAGGTGTTGTATGAAAGACCCTGTTAGTCAATTTCCCTTGTTAGCCGAATGCTATTTAAAAATAAATTAGGTACATACAATTGCTGTAAGATTAAAGAGAAAAATTTCATGAACTGGTCACACTAAGCTATCATAATGAGATAGATCTCCCTACATATATATACATACTTTTAGTCATACAGAGTTTCCACAACATAATGCATCATTATCGTCGTCATCAGATTTATAGGGAAAATCATTTTTTATGTTGTCACTACAAGTACTTAGCAAATTGCAGTAAAAAAATTGTTAAAAATATTGAAGTGCATAATTTAAGCCAATTAATAATATATTAATAACATATAGCACAAAAGATCAATTTCAACTATATACTACTTAGAATAATTTCTTCTATTTGACGCCTTCAATTTCTGTTTCTAGACTTTATATATGTAACAATGTCATATTGTATTACAACATATATTTTTAGGAGTTTACTAAAAAAAAAAAATGAAATGTGTATTATAATAGAACTAAGGAATTTGTTATGTGATAACTAATATTTGAAACAAATGCTATAATAGATTTTCTTAATTATAAGTAGCATGCAAACATTTGTACCTCATATTAAATGGCCAAGCCTCCCATGGATATTAATAAACAAACCTTGTTAGGACCAGAGGCAGGAGGAGTATCAGCGGTCAGCCGTAGGCATTATTAGGCAGAAATAGGTGTGAAAGTGGAGCTTCTCAAACCAAATTAATACTACCAGTTTTATACATTTTATAATGAAACTCATTAAAAATCTAATATGATGGTTATTGAATATATGTAATATACATAATTCAATTTACGTGTAATTTTTTCTCGTAATTTAGGTAATAAATGTATCAGTCTAAAAAAAAAAACAAAATAAGAGCTTAGTTTAGGAAGTTGCTTTAATACATAATAAAAGTTATTACAATACTACAATTTTTTTTTTCGAGTTGCTGATGGCCATAGTGGCCGTAACAGCTTCACTGGTTTTTTTGAGGCAAGCGCCTGATGGGGGACGACAGTCATGCCTGAGAGGACAGAAGACTATCAAGAAGGGAAGGAAGGTTTTGGTCCCCGTTTCCGGTTTCCTTGACCATCCACCTTCACTAAAACGAGGGAAGATTATGGATCCAGCAATATGCAGGAGTCCTGGAATTTCGCCTCTTATTAAATTGGGGTTGCGGCTGACCCAAGGACACCTTCTGTAAGGTACTCACTACACTACAAGTCAAAGGTACCCTGCAAAGACCACACTGAAGTACCTTGTCCACATGAACCTCACTTTACACTGTGTAGTATCCTGGATTTTCAGTAACATAAACAGTGTAAATTTACCCTACACTTCTCCTACTTGACCAACCCTTGCTGTTTATATTTTATTTCAACCCTTTTTTTAGGTTCCCCAGCTGGGCAGTCACTCCCCGCACCTGGAAGGCTGGAATGTTCTCCACCGTGCTGCTCCATTAAGGACAGGTGATGTTTTTATTTATACCATTGTATTAAACTTATTATTTACATTATTTTTGTAGGTGCACAAATTAGTGTAGTTCAACTGCAAGTGCACCTTGCCCATATAATGGTTTTGTAGTAGCAGCATGCTTTATTTTGGTTTGAAATGTGTGGTAATGCAGAAATCTAACGAGCAATGATCAATATTCGAACATAGTCCCCGGGAGTCCCTGTCTCAAGGTGATATTCCGTTTATTTCAACATGTCATCTCTCAGATCACTGGTACAATGGTTACCAAAGAACAATTACGTGGCACTATTGGCTAAATTTCAAACTTGCTTCCGTGCTTTGAAAGTTTTTGCTAGGTGAACTGATTTTGAAATTTTTTTTAATTGAAACCTTCCACTTCCCATGTGGTCCTAGTTACATTAAAGAAATATCTGACAAGTAGTTTTTAAGTAACCCTTAATAATGTGTTAAATATGCAGTATTGACTTTGATTTTATTTATTTTATGTTTGATATCAACTGAATAAGATCATTGTTATTATGTTTATATGGGTGTGTTTCAAAAGCTGCCCCCCTTTAGAAGTTTTTTTTTATCGTGCATAGTTAGCAAAGTTAGTAAGTGGTATGTGCCACCCAAGGACATCCATAATCATCCCTAAGTACAATTAAATCATACCCAAGTTGGATCACAGATTGCTATCCCTGAGGACTAAGATGTTCGCCTCGTATTTAAGTATAGCCGGCAACCACACCTCTCGAAACCGAAACACATAGATTGCTTTACGGAGGATTGTGAGGGTGGTGATGGCACCTCCCAGGTTGAACGAAACGAGTTCTACCACCTGTAAGTTCGACCCATTTCAATTTCATTAGCATAGAACCTTGAGGTTCGAAGATGCAGTATGGAAGTCCTCAAATTCAAGTAGGAACTGAATAGTGATGACAATCCTAGACCCAGTAGATATCATCCAACATTGCCAACCATTAAAACAAAACATACTAATCCACTGACATACAAAGACCAAACACAAAAAGCCATTCTCGGACATTCATTACATCTCTGCCAAACATTCAAAATGGTTTTTGTAGACTTTTTATAACTGGAACTGTCTTCTCGACATTGGAAACTGTACTTCTGATCTTCGTATATGTAAACAGAATTACATATTGATATGATAAGAAAGTATCAATTAAGTTACCATTCCGACCACAACATTCAGACTGGAATAAAACAGTGTGAGCACTGTAAGAATGTTGCAGAATCAAGAGATTTTTTTATATGAATGGCAGCAACGGGGCATGCTTGAACCTGAGTGAAAGAGGCCTGTAAGCCCTGATAAGAGTCTTACCATGGCATTGCTACCCCTGATGTCACTGCCATTGTAAAGTAGACATAGATAAGGCAATAGTACTTAGGAAGTAATACTAAAGTTGTCGAAATATGTGTACACAAAATTTTCAGGATATACTAAAACATATTAGATTTTTAATGAGTATCAAGGTTACTAATAATAATAGTTTCTCTAAACTACTACTTACCCAGTCTAAGATGCACTGATACTGATGGAAAAATCACACACGCACACAATATTATAATACATAAACTATTCTCTAAGTTCGTAGTAATATTTCATCCAACACCGATTTGAAAAAAATCAATACTCTACGTCCATTTTGTTTTGTACATTGAGACTTGGTATTTAAATAATATTTGATAATAAATAGTTGTTAGTCGGTAATAAATAGACTATTAGCACAAATGATACGAAGCGAGACGAGAATCAAACACCAATTTAGAGCCAATACAATTTGAACTTGGAAATGATGAATTATGAATTTTATGAGATGACGTTAAGAGGTACTATCTCATTAATCATAGTATAATTACCACAAGAAAAAAAGTCCTCTCATTGTTGGATAATATCAAAATTCCGGTAAAAACTGTACTCATTCATTCATTTTTTCTTTGATTATTGACAAGCATGTCCCTCACCTGCTCCTACCAATAAGTTAAAAAATGAAGTCAACACAATTGTAACGCATTCAAAATATAAAACAAAAACTAAAATAAGTTCAGAATTATAAGGTAATACTGCAGTTTATATTTTCACATGTAATTCACTTCTATAATAGCAAGTTAACTTCGGATCTATTCTTCACTTAACAAGCACAAGAAACAGACAAGCCATATTGAATATTGATTGGATAAGGATTTCCATAGCCCATAACACAACAGCGTTATATCGATTTTTTTAAAATATCGATAACAAAATGCCGATTCTGCTAGGATTTTTTATTTTGTAATGATTTTATTTCAAATTATTGTAATGTAGAAAGATAACAGAATTAAGCTCGTGACTTAGCATATATTTATTTTGCAATAATATTATTGCATAATCATTAAATCACACATTTTCCAATAAATTAGAATATTATGGTTTTTGCGTTAAGATTGCATAATGGCTTCATTAACATGAGTCAATGAAATGTCAAATAATAATAAACCATGTCATATAATTTATTTTTCTTTTAACGATAAATATTTAACTGTTTACGGTTTTTATACATATATTATATAATATATAACGCCATTTTTTTCTGTAGTCTGTTCCGATGATTACTTGCATGCGCAATTGGTATGAAATTGAATAAAAGCTGCGTATATTTATTGATTTTCTCAGATAGGCTTCTCTGATTGGGTGGAACTAAGGATGTACCGCAAATATCCAGATAAAATTTACTTTGACGTATTTTTCATCAAATACCATATTATTATATTATATACAGGAATAATGTTTAAGTTTCAAAATTATTGAAAAATATTAAATAAATTAACAAAACTTAGTTTAGTTACTTAGGGAAGTTATTATTTTTTTTAAAGACAACACCACGTAATTATATAAAACATTTTTAATAATTTTCATAATGAATGCATAATATGCACATTTTAGAAACCCAGCCGTAGTCAATTAATGATTCCACTAATTTTTGTACAATTCAGTCAATTATTCCTGTCTCAAAATCCATGAATCCAAGTATAATTGATAGTTGTTTTTTGGTTGAGGCAATGACAAAAAGCGTCATGGTGAAAAGGCGGGATTTTTGAATAAATATAAATATGAGTTTTCTATTTTATTTTAGTACATATATTATACTTTTGTTTTATATTATATTTTATGCGCATAATTTTCGTTAACTCTAATGTTGATAGCATTAATATTTTAAAAGAACTGTACTAATAAGATTTAAGGTAATAACATTTCTTTAGCCGTTGCTCAAAATCATGAGATTTTGCAGAGAAGTGATATTGCGACAAACGCATTTTTCTTACAACTTTTGAAACACAAATCAAAATTGTTTTAGGAAATGGATAAATCTTTTGTCAGCTTATATCCTCTAATAAAATTTGTACGAAATATGTGTGAAGGCAAATTAATAGGAAACCAATTCGTAAAATACAAACAAATATAGGCAAATAACACCCACAATATATACAAAAGCAAATATAAAGAAGATGACAGTCGCACTTGCGCGCCAAATTTAAACTAATAAAATTAATTATATATACTTCAACAACACATTTAAATTTGTTATGTAATTAATTCCTAAAGTATTCCATGTAAAGTTGTACGTTTATGTACGTTTATTCTTTAATGTTCAATTCTATGTTTGGTAATGCTGACTTGATCCGAGTTTATTGATGTTGGTATCACTAGTGGTAATTTTTAAAAAAGATATTTTAATGTATTACAATTACCTGTGTCGTTTATTCATAACCGAAATAGATTTTTATGTGAATATTAAATAATTTAAGTATAACCGGCAGAAAAATTCAGGCTTAGCAGTTAAATTCAATATGTATATTTATTTTTTTAATTTGATCCAAGAGTTCTCTTCGCAATATATATAAGACAGCAGCAGATAACATTGTAGCAGATCTATATCTGTTTCATATATATTGTTCATAGAACAAAAATATAAAGTCTATTAGCTACTTATTTACCTTTCACTGTCACTGAATTGTAACTTAAAAATCTGTTTTTGATAAACAAGTGCCTTGAAATTATATCATATTGCCTGTATTCTCGGAATAGCTATCCCGTTTAAGGCGCTTGTGAAGATTATTTGATTATTCAACAGATAAAATAATAAGCTACATGCGTAATAAATAATAATTGATGACCAGCCTTTTATTGTTTTTTTTTCGAATTGTATTTTACCGTTTTTTTTTTAAGCCGAGCCCCTTACGGGGCTCATGCCTGGGGGGCACAGAAGGCTCTGGGTTACGCGCGTGGCGGTGCGGTTACCATACCGGTCCCACACGCAGAAGGGTTCGATCCCCGGCCAATCCAAAATCTAAGTAATGAATTTAGATTTATGTTCAGGATCTGGGTGTTTGTGTATCGTCTTTGTGTTACATGGGACCCACGACACAAGGAATCCTAGTGTGTATACATTACAAAAAAAAAACCTGATTACTTGCTTTGAGCGAACACAAATATCGAGAAGAAAAATGCATAAAAGTTCAACATATTGTTTAAAAGTACAGACATCATCTGAGAATAACAGCTTGGTTGATGTATGCATACTATAATATAGTCTACATTATAATATAGTCACCATGCATACCGTATATAGTTTACCGACAGATTAATTTGAAATCCAGAATACAAATATTTTACTTTTTAATGTAGTAATAATATTTAGACAATGTCCAATTGTATTATGTCCAATTGTAATACTGTCCAATTGTAATATAAAGTGAATTTTGTATATTTTTAAACCGTCATTATTATTACTACGATCATGACGATCATGACGATCATGACGATATATGCCTATACCGTAAATAGTCGTTATTACTTTTAATTTGGATTGCAATAACATTCCTCTATTTTATCAATATATTATTTATAGCAAACATAAAGACTCAACAAATAATTCACCTAAATCCATACTTACATTTTTGTTTTTTGTTAGTGTGTCATTTTCAAAGGAAACTTTGCTAATAACAATAATGGTGAAAACGTTGCCATTCCCAAAACACTATTTTGAAATAAGGTATCACGCTACCAAATATTTGTTAAAGGCATTGACTGGCCTTCTACTGGGCACAGGTCTTCTCTCAGAAGGAAGGGTCATAGTCCACCACAATGGCGAATTGTAGATTGGTACACCATTAAGAACTTTTTTTCAATACTCTAAGGCATATAAGTTTGCTTACGACGTTTTCCTTCATGGCTATTCGAATGATATGATGTATGTTGATTATAAATTAATTATTTAAAATTAATTTAAAAAATATCATAGAATCGAGCTTGCGTTCAAACTCGCGACCTCCAATTTCCGGTACAGAATTAATGATCACTAGGCTATTTTATACATAGTCAGATATATATTATATTCGTTTACATAACTCTTAATATAAATCACTTATAGTTGCATTACAGACAATTATAATTTCATAGATAAATAAAGTATTTTTGCACTTACGATAATTAATTTCAAGTAGTTCCTTTTACAGACAGACTTTACAATTTTTTTTACATAATATAATACATAACATAACAAATATAGAAGTAAATTTAAGTACTTTTTGAAAGAGGTAATGAAATTTTTTTAAAGATATTTTTAAGTTAAGTTTGTGATTGTAAGTATAAGTGATGGAAGCTGTAAAACTAGCGTGGAGGGAAAACAAGTCGATGTTGCGCAAACCATCCCCTTATCTTTATGTACCTACGTAGTACTGTAGCTACTTTCTCCCGTTGACGTCATACATGGGGCTAGACAGGGAGACGCCGATGCCATCGATTCTGTTGTTCATTCAATGCCAGATCCCAGCCAGGCCAGGGTTTATAGGCGCCCCGCCAACCCACCTACAAACAACTGACCTTTGACGACTGTTGCGGCCTTGAGTTTCTCTAAATGTAGCTATCATTTTCTCCTTTGTACGAATTATTGTATGAAAAACATTCGGAATAGTCTTCTCGGTGTAATAATATAATCGTCACAGACCATTTGTGTAATGCCTGTTACAATAGTGAAGGCAAATGTTTCTTTTTAAAAATTACATTACAACTACCTTTACAAACATTAGGCATACTTTACGTGAAAGGAAATGATAGTTTAATGGCAATTATTTTGACAAGATACAAAAAATTGTTTAAGGTTGCCTCTTACCGTTTAACTTTTTCCTACTGATTGCCGTAACAATGTATAAACTAGTTATATTTATAGCAAGTAAGTAGCTTTGCAATAATTCTGTTACATGTTTTGTAGGTGCTCGAGCACTAAAATTAAAGACAAACGTGCTTCTCACACGAAATAGAAGATACCGTACGTTAGTTACGTAGTATATATGTACTAATATACTTATGCATACTTTAG
>DWOQ01000556.1:0-11064 GCA_018251115.1 Codatractus alcaeus
TAAGTGTTCTGTGGAAATTGAGGCAATGTCAAAATAAAAGTCAATGTAACTGTAAATCTGTCAAACGTCAAAATAGTGGGATTTACAAGTTTTATGTACTATTTATTTTTCTAAATTTAAGTTGTGTTGATAAGTACATCGTGTTACTAACATTTTATTTCCATTTACAATGACTTACTGAAAAACAAAATTTTACGACGAAACAATGAATAGCAACACGGAAAATGTATATTATGAAGACGTCCCACCTGGTGCTCTTAACGAAGAAGACTTTATTTGCACCGAAAAGATAGTTCCGAGGAAAATCAAACCTCAGAACCTTGTCATGCGATTAATGGATAGAGAAATATATGGCTCAAGAAAACCTGGATCTCACTTTCATGTCGTGAGAGAGTTTTATCAAAATGTATTCCCAAACTTGACTCTTGTTAATGTTGAGAAACCCCCCTGTTTCCTCAGAAAGTTCAGCCCGGACGGAAAGCACTTTATAGCATTTTCTGCTGATCAAACATCACTAGAGGTAAGAGACTCTAAGACTCTAAGACTCTAAGAGATTTTAGGGCTACCTTACATATAGTATTTTTTTTGTTTATTTTACTTGGCTGCAACTATTTCTTATCCATATTTCGAATGCAATAGCATTGCCAAAAAATCAGGGAATACGGCATTTTTGAAGCCTTTGAGTTAAACAAAACAGATTAGTGCTGCAGTAAACATTTGGACCACTTAGTGTAGAGGTCACTTAGAAAGAATACTCATCTTGGGGAAAAAACTTATTACATGATTGAAAAAAATAAAGGAATTGTTTTTGTTTATCGTTTTTTTTTGATAAGTGGTTAATTTCTAAAAAACTGGGTATTCTGCCAAAATTGAAACAATTCAATTCAAATTCAATTCAAATTTTTTATTTCATCATAAGGTATATGCATACACTCGATGAACGTCAAATTGGATTCAATGCATCGGCTATGAGCGCCCTTTTGGCTAAGGTAGGCCGAGAGAACATCTGGCAAGGCTAGTATAAAAAAGATGCTTTCAACAACAATCATAGCCCTACACTAGGATTCCCTGTGTTGTGGATGCCATGTACACACCCAAAGACAATACATAAATAGCCTGAAGTAGAACAGACATCTAAATTCATCACTTAAATTTCTGACTGGCTGGGATCGAACCCAGAACCCTCTGCATGTCAGACCAGTGGGGTAAACGCACCATCATGCATGTTGTCAAATATAAATAAGAGAGTTGAGGAGGTCTCCAACATTATTTCTCTTTAGTGGCAAGTGATAAAATCGACTCAATCGATGCCATCCCTATTATATAGAAAATAATAAACAAGTATTTATATATATTCATACATAAGTATTAATTTTTATTCATACACTTTTGTATTTTTGCCAGCCTGCTCATTATAGAACATATTGCAGTTTTTCTATGTAAACCAGGACCTTCGGTAGGGATTCGAAATGTCACTATATATTTATAAGATAGGGTACTTAGGGGCAGTCACAATGGTCGAACAACTTTAAGAACACTTATTTAATGCATTCACTGCACTGAATGTAAATACACATTGACATACCTACTACAAAGTAAAGTTTATTCGCAGCGAAAGTTTTAATTAACATAATATAAAAAAAAATGTACATTTGTGATTAGTTATAATGACAGTGTTTGATTTAAAGGTATACTTAAATACTATATACTCAAAAAAAAATCCTAAGAGTCAGCTCTTAAGAGCTGCCTCTTAGGAAATATGGACAGTACTACAAATTAACAAAAAGAATTTAATTTTTTGCAGATATATGAATATAGAGGTGGTGCTGCAGCTGGAGACCTTGTTGCAGGATATCCTTCAGAGCTACTAAATGACACACATCACAGAATAAGAACACACATATTTTACAGGTTTTTTAGGGTAAGTAAATGTTCCTGACTCTATACAGATACTACATGAATAATGATAAAACTGATAATGCATGAGATTGGTATGATTTGATCTCCCAATTGGCTTTTTAGTTATGTTAAATGCAATATTCATAATTTTGTATTCATTTATTTATAACAGATTATTTTCAAATATCTCCTATTGTTAATAAAATGTTTTGATTAAAACAAAGAACGTATCCTATATCTAGAATAAATTCTAGTTTGGGCTAAATTCTCTTTACAGCCGAAACATACAGTCAATGTATGTCAGCACAGGCATATAGCACGGACAGATCGCAATCCAGGCCAGCTTCCATATATGGAGCAACAACTAAATAGAGAGTGCAGCTTATTCACAGAAGATGGCCGATATGTGATAGTAGGTTCAGCAGCACACATCCCAGAAGACTTGAGACCACACTTCTATCACATTCATAGTAATAATGAAGCGGTTACGCCTACTATTAGGTATGTTCCTTTGTGTTTGGTTTGAGACAACCATTTAACATAGATATATCGATGCAATTATTACTTGTTTCTTTAACTTGTATTTTTTACTATGTGAAAAAAGGTTTAAAAAATATATTAATATGTAATATCACTTATGTCAGTGCTACTTCAAATAAAAACATTTTTATTGTAAATATATTCACTTGTGTAGTATTTGACTACAATTTCATTTGTCATAACTTTTCTGAACATATTAATTACCAAATTTTATGTTTTTACTATTGATTGTATTACAGCACTGTAATTTGTTATTTGAATGTGATGTACATGTGATTACATTTTATAAATTCTGTGTGTTTCAGATCTGCACTGGAAGATTTTTCACTTCACTTAGTGGATCTTCATCAAGGCAAATTGTGTGATACCAAGCATTTTAGAATTGACAAGATTTACCTGTCTCATAACCAAGGAATTTATTTATATAAAGAAGTATTAGCTGTCTTGTCAGTGCAACACCAAACTATTCATTTGTTTCAAATCGTTGATGGGATGTTAATAGAAATTAGGAAAATTGGCAGGTTTTGTTATGATGATGATCCGTTTATTGTAAGCTCGGTCTTTGCACCTATTAGGAATGAGAGGCCTTTTCATGAAGAAACCATTAATAGTTTGAAACATAGACTTTTAGTATTCTTGTACAAGAGAGCGAAAATGATTAGTGACGAAACTAAAGACCCCCTCGAATTGAGGAAGTTTTACAAATACTTTGACATGTTCAGAAGCCTGCGAATGTGGAAAATGCAATTGCTAGATGAAGATCATCTGTTCATTAAATACGCCAGTGAAGAAGTGGTGACATTGAGAGTAGCGGAGCCAAATATACAGTCATCTTTTTTTGTAATCTACAACATAAGTGAGAGCAAAATACTAGAAGTTTACGAAAACACCTCAGAAGGTTTGCTACAGCTATTCGAAAATTACTGCGATTGTTTTAGAAATGCAAGGCTTTGTGCCGATTCTCAGTTTACATGTTCGCCGTCAAATAATCTGTACGCGAGATTGACGCAACAAAGATTTAAACAAACAATAGTGAGAGCTATATACGGTGGTCGGACAGAAGCGACTAAAAGAATACTGGCTCAGTTGCCAATCAGCGCTCAGTCGTATAGCGGCTCGCCTTACTTAGACCTAGGACTCTTCAGCTATGATGATAAATGGGTATCTGTTATGGAACGACCTAAAGTTTATGGAGAATATCCTATTCGGTAATTATTTTCTTTACTACAAGGAATAAGTATTACAATCAAAAAGCAAACAATGAAAAACATTTAGCGACAACAGTTTGAGCACGCTACTATTTTAAGTTGTGTATGACTTGACTAGTGTGAAATCATTATATGAAGTATATATGCATTATAGTATGACGACCCGCGTGGCGGTGCGGTTACCATACCGGTCTGACACGCAGAGGGTTCCGGGTTCGATCCCAGGCCTGTAAGAAATTTAATCTGGGTGTTTGTGTATCATCTTTGTGTGTGTAATCCTAGTGTGGTGCTATGAGTGTAGAAAGCGTCTTTTCTTTAAAAAAAAAAATTAATTATTAGTAATCAATTGTTATCAATTTCTTAGTGAAGGAAATTTCCTCACATTAAGCTCAAAGATGTGTGTGATTTTCAAGTTGGACTTTGAACTAAACACTTCTTTTTCTCATAAGTATTCACTTTATAAATACTATTCCCAAGAATAGTAATAATATATATCTTCACTGGCAAGCTTCCTAAATTGTTAAATATTCTTGTTTCAGATTCTATGCACGAGACTCCGGCCTTCTAAAGTTTAAGATTTACGCAGGCATCCTGGGGCAAACAGTACCAGCGAGCGCTAGAAGACTAGTTGCATTCACTTTTCATCCAACTGATCCTTTTGCTATTAGTGTGCAAAGAACTAATTCCGAGTTTATTGTTAATTTCCACATAAGAAATGCTGTATTCAGTTGATAATATGTTAATATTATTATTTTTATATTAAGTCTATCGCATTGTTAATTTATAAATACTTCAAAGTAGATATAAAATATTTCCTATAATTTTATCTGTACTAGTTTCTTTAAACCCTTAAACGCTTAGGTACCTATTTATTCCTTTACACCATGTGCAAAGCATATATTATGCTAAGTATATTTTTTTCTGTGTAAAACAAGGTCTAGTTAACAAGATCCTGATAGTGAGTAATGATTGCCGTCTATGGAATTTATAATCGTGTATATATGTGTGTATAAGTGTATGTGCATCTCGTGTGTGTCTGTGTGCGCGCGCGCGTGTGTGTAAAATATTAGACATACGAGTTGCGGTTTCCGGTTAACACCGAAGTTTATCCGAGAATACATTGAGGTGTTTGTCTAAATTATTTTTTAATTGGCCTAAATTGGCATTGTATTGTCTGTGGAGCTAAGCGGTTGACACGTGAACATTGATTGGGAGGCGCTCTTCATCATCTCTAAATTATCGAATTCCTTTCTATCTAGTAGCAATATTCATAGTGACCGGATATTGATAAATAATACACAAATATATATATCCCGATTACACCTGACATAGGTACATACTGACCGGGCGTTATAATTAATCACCTCATTTGGCCTATAAAATATGTACTTAATTATCTATAAATTAAGATGCTATATAATAATTGCCTTCATGACGTCAAACTGATTGTCAGTTTTGGCTCACAAATATACAGATACAATTTTCACATTCCGTAAAATGGGAATTTCAAAATATGGATTATACTAATATTTAATTCTAAGGTCAATTAAAATGTGGAGAAATACAGACGCCGTCCAAAATTTTCATGATGCAGTTTAATCAGCCATATTGGACCACGGGAATTCAGAACAGCGCACAATATCCATATCCTTCATTTCCTACCTACCAAATACGTAAGAGATTTTAAATAGTATTTGATTTGATGTTTTTCCGTATAGATGGATCGATAAGTAAGATTCGCGTAGACTCAGAGATCCTTAAAACTAACCACCTTAATCTATGCTCCTGAACACAGATCATTGAAGCAAGTATTCATGTACAATATTAACATGGACTACATGTATTTACTAGCAACAAAACCTTTCCTCCTTGTAGTCTGCTTCCTCCTTTATTAGTCCAAAGGACTTACATACATCCCATAGCAAGTACCTTTGAAAAAACAAGCAACGAAACAAATAAACAAATCCCAAATAGATATTCAACCAATCTCAACCTAACAGCGCACACGTGCTTATGTCCTACGCGACAGGTTACAAGAAATGTGCAACCAAACTGATAGCCTAGCGGTTAATAATTCGGCCTCTCAATCGGGAGGTCCAAAGTTCAAACGACCGGCACGCACCTCTGATTTTTCAGAATTATGTGCGTATTAGAAATTAATTATCACTTGCTTAGCGGTGAAGGAAAACGAGTAAGAGTTCTTAGAAAAGTTCTAATCCGCACTTGGCCAGCGTGGTCGACTATGGCCTAAATCCTTCTCATTCTAAGAGGGGACCTGTGCCCAGCAGTGGGACTAAAATGGATGATGAACCAAACTAGATGTTAAAAAATATGACCTTTTCTTAGAAGCAATTTTACCGATCCACACGTTACATCACTCTAAGGAAGTGAGTTCAAGTAATTGCCCTGCAAACTCTTTTATAACATTCAATAACTAGAACATAACTATATAATAACTATATATGCATTACATATTAATAGAAACTCAATTGATTTCTGTACTAATTTTGTAATAGTGATATGTACCATGTATTGAATGTTTTCCAAATAAAAATAACGGGAATGGATACTGCTAGTCTTTTTCAGCACCCAAGTCTTCCGTCTCAGCTGAACCTTATCTAAGCTCCTAACCATAGACTTAAAAAATGATTCAAAATTGTATTTAACTAGTGGGTTTGGCCTAAACGAACTTGGAACTCCGTATTAGCATATTATCCACAATTGTTTCCTATATACTTGTAGAGTCACCATATCCAGAAGTAATAGGCGAAGGTGATGTGATGTCATTGACGTTACCAGATGGTAGAGTGCAATGGTACTTTGTACCAATAAACAGGCGTGATCAATGGATACCATGTAACCCGAACTTCAATGTTCATAATAATATACCAGTTTGGTCAAATGGCAACAATACAGCCTGGCTTGTGAGGAGTATCTTAAATACGTGCGTATAATTTTACTAAATGCTATTTGTTAGTATTTTTCTGTAGGTAAGTTCATAAATGGTAGGTAGTTGTATTAATTATATTATTTATGTATAATTATTTGTTACCCCGACAATACCGTATCGTATTTAGACAAAATACAACTAGAGACCCGCCACGGCTTCTTATGGGCGAAAAATCCTGAATCTACTCAGTAAGTGCAAAATATTATCAAATATTCATGTTTCTATCTTCAATGAACAAAGAAAGCCAAACCTCTTTTCTTATCTCCTTAAAGTTTGAAAATTACAAAAAAGAAAATACTTACGTTATAAAATATATCTGTTTCAAATAGCAACCTGTCTCTATTATTTTGGATTATTTGGATAATCAGCTCAAACCATTTTATAAGTATAGATTATGCATGTCTATATTAAGCATGTCTGTTTGGTCTGATGAAAATGAAAATCTTAAATTGGTTACCATACATAAACCCGAAAAAACACATTACTAATTTCATTTTATTATATACATTTAGATCTCAACTGATGTACAAAGTTAAGCAACGTCGGGCGCGATCAGTAGTTAGGTGGGTGTCAGCCGACTAAACACATGCGCGCTTCCGGGCTTCGGAGGGCACGTTAAGCCGTCGATTTCGGTTGTTATCACAGAATAACAGTCCCCAAACCTTGTCGGAGGCCTTATGAGCGGTTTGAAATCATCCGTCATGGATTCACCACTAACCCTCTCCACCAATCCGCAATGGAGCAGCGTGGTGGTATGCTCCAGGCCTTCTCCAATTGATTTGGGAAAAGACCCGTGGCAGCAGTTCTACATAAAAGGGTTGCAGGCAATATAAAATTAATATATTGTGGCTACAACGGAGTTATACTTTAACCATGTTTTACTGTAGTAGTAGTAGGTTTATTTCAATTTTTTTTAGTTTTATAGGTGACTTTATTTACGTATGCTTTATTCTTTATGCAGGTATCCTACAGTACATTCCAATCAATCAGTACAGAATCTCAACGAAAGCTCAATTCCCACTTCTTATGACAATGTTAACTCACAGTGTCAGGGTTATGTCCAAAAGGTAAGATTACCAACGAGTATTACTGAAACAATATCCTATTAATATCCGATTTCTTATTTATTATTTTTATTCAGTTTCATAATGATGGCTGCACTTCAACATCTGATTTACATTACTTTTATCCTCATATGCAAAGCTCCTGGTTAACGAATTCCTGTGCAGGTGTTCAAGTAGAAATACCTAAGCATGAAAAAACCATATTCCATTATGGATCAGTTTGTAATAGACCATGTTACTGTAATACAAAGAGTAATAACAAGGAAGAACTTAATAGGGTTGAGGGACATCATACAGAAACACCGATGGCAGTTGATGAGGAAAAATCGATCTTGTGTTGCTGCCATAAAGACAAAAATCGTAGTGATAATAATGTGAGATACAAAAACAAAAATGTCTCTTGCGCCTTTGGTTCCCGATCTATAACAAATACATTAGACAAGGCGGTCACCACATACACAGATCAAGCCTGTAGTTGTACTGAAAAGAAAGGCTGCAAAAGTCAAACTGACATAGAGACAGAAATGTGGTTCAAGAAAAGACCACGAAATAGAAACATTGTCAGATCTAAGCGGTCACTAGACGTATGCGATAGTTCATGTTGCTTGGGAAGCACTTGCTGCTGCAACTCAGATGAAATCATCAAGAAATAAAACCACTCATGCATTTATATTTCTTATAATACACTTTGTCACTTAGTATTACATGTATTTACAATGAAAAGTACAATATTAAACAACAAAAAGAGATTATTTTTTACCATTAAAACACTTATGAACATTTATCATACAGCTGCAAAATCTTCTTTTTCGTTGGGTTACTCTAAATAAAACAAACCTTTAGACTAGTATACAGTTGCAAGGGATTGTGTTTTTAGAGACATGAAAAGAAAATAATTATTGATAAAATAAGGAAGACTTTAACGCAGTTAATAATAAATCATAACTTTTGAAATTATACTTTGGTAGAACAAACAACTCACACATAGAGTCGGGTCCATTAGCGAGTTTGTAGTTATCATTCACTTTTGGCTACAGTGACTACACATATATCTACTAATCTACAATCTCATTATTCTATTTATAATTCATAAGTAAATTTCAACATGTTGTGGCTCGGACTCAGAACAGGTGATATAATACAGGTTATACATAAATATAGTGGATGAGATAAATGTTTGTGTACATGAAATATACCCTAAGATTATTCTATGATATAAAAAACAGTAAAGTGGCTGTCAAAATAAACGCTATTTGTACGTGGATTGCATGCTTAAGATCGCTAGAAAAGGTGCGACATATTTTTAACCAAAAGTATATTGAAATGCAATATCAAAATGCATCTAGATATTTCATTAAGGGGACATATTTATATTATATCAGTTAACTAGCTTACTTTGTTGCGTTTAAAATATGTAAAATATGTAAAAAGAAGCAATAGAAATGACAAAAATATGTGCGAGTGCTATTTGCTTACATTCATGTTAAGCTAAAGGATAAAATATTATACAGAATAACCCGCTAACAGACCGCATTCGGTTCGGTAGATCATTAGCCTAAACAATATTAAGAAGTTAATAAATAAATTGTTTACAAAAACAATATAACACTTATTCCTAATATTGCATAAGAATATTAAACGAATGGACACCCCTGTCAAATAGCCTTTATACCACAACTCTTAAAAATAATAAAATTAATGGACAATGTTTTCTTGTATGCTTGGTATCGCAATAAAAGTTAATACTTACTATGCCTACATTACTGCAGAGAAAAAACTATGTACACATATATTTTATATAATAATTTAGTATATTTTAAATTTTCTCATATATTTTTCAAAATCAAGCATATAAGATAACTAGCCCTTGTAGAATGGAATTTTTAAATTTGCTTAAATTAATCACACTCTTTTTAAGTGAGATTCATAAGTTTCCGACATTTATTTGTCATGACAAACAATCAATTAATACAAATTCGTAGACCACCAACATTACATTACATTTATTTATTAAAAATTTAATACTTCCCACAATGAACAAATGGCTACTCCCTAACTTTTAGCACACAACCTGAAAGTTGGCTAATGCAACTCGTTTTTATGACTAAGCACGCCTTACTCTACAACATAAAGTGCAGATACAAATCTATCACAAATATAATGCTGATAAGCTAAAAATGCACAGAAAGTTTATATATATCAGACTTTACTGCTAATATCATACAGGAATGAAAACTTTATATAATCGATCATATACCAAAATACATTAGTGATACAGTCATTTAATATAGTTTCCATGAATATTATTAAATCTAGGAAAATTAATAAATTGTTTCTAAGGGACAGATTATAAGGTTTATAAAGTTCTCTATTTTTCTAAAACATTTTATTATGTTTAAACATATTTCAGTCACCATTAAGTTTTAAACAATTGGGAAAATATTATGATACAAACAACACTACAAAAAATTATTTTGACTAGACAGTACGATAGTACCGACTTACGGTAGTCACAAGTGGGGAATCCTAAGAATATTCCAGGACAATGGATAAGTATAGGTCTTTATTACATTGGGCTTTTAGTTAATAAATATAAAATTTTATATAAATAGTAGAATTTGATAAGATTGTGCTTTAAAATTGTGCTAAAAAAACTAATAATCGGAAAATTTAATGAAACTTTTTAAATTTCCAATTAATTGAATTTGAATTGTAATCAATATAATTCTAAATATTTCTCAGGTTGAAGTATTATACAGAGTATTTGTTAAATCCTTTTGAAAGTGAAAAGCAGTTACTAAAAGCCCTGTCTGTAATAACACTTATATACAACATTGAAATAAAATTTTATTTATTACACACAAAAATTATAGAATATAATATACTATGGTTATTTCTTAAGCGAGTGAATGTCTTTAAACTTTATCAAAATAATTTAGTACTTACATGGAAATCAAATAATCTTTATATAAAATACATCTTGCATCTGCACAGCGGCTTCTGTTACAAAATATTAGTTATGTATCTTCTACGTCGCGTAAGTTTCACTGAAACAAAAGTATATAATTTGATTAGTTAGATATTAACCTTATTTCATTTTTATGTGCAAAAAAGTAAAAAAAGAATATGTACAAGACTTTTGGTCATTATTGGCATTATGAATGCATCGTTATTCTTTAAGAAAGAAAACAATTAAAAAAGCTTTTAAGAATAAAAAAAAAATTAAATCGTTCCAATTATCGACACCTTATCATATATATAATAGAATAAACACAAACAAACAAACATATACACAAAATAATGTTTTGATATCGCATTTGACGACGTGGGTCAAGTCAATTTGATCCTCTGTTACTCTAACATACAAACCTTACACAAAAATTAAAAAGCTAATGATTATCAA